>JAECUM010043059.1:0-43156 GCA_016617855.1 Megalonaias nervosa
TGGTGGAAGAAGAGAAAACTTCGATGAATGGCTTTAAAACCAAGGGCACTAAGTATGTAGGTATTGCGATACAATCCTTCCGCACATGCGTGAAGTCTAGACATATGGCATTTGGGTAAGTGATATATATATATATATATATATATATATATATATATATATATATATATATATATATATGCTGATTTCGATCATAGTGCTTGAGGTCGTACCTAGGATGGGGAAGATAGGGGTGATTTTACATAGTTTGGAACATGACTCCTGAGTGATGTGACCCACCTATCTAAAAATTATCGCATGTTATAAATGACCCAAGTGCCAACACATATCAGACTGGGTATGCAGCTCACTTACAATAGGATATTATCACAAAATGCTATTTCGGATACACTAGACGTATTGTTGATACACAACTTTCAAGCATGTTTAGTTCTAAATTGTTGTTGTGCTTGCATACCCTACGGAATTTAACCTCAGGGATCTACCCATAACATCTGAAACTGTGTGGTGCAGGGAATAACTTGGATACATGTTTCTCAAACACATAATTTGAGTTTCCTTTGCCATTTTACCTGCCCTTTTGTTTTCCCTGCACAAACAAGTCATATAGTAGGGAATCAGAGTGCTAACAGTGGTCCAGCTAGGAATAAATCAAACAGATTTATGTTTTCAATGAAAGGAGTTAACTGTTGATACAATATTGTGCTTCGTGTATTTGGAAGTAAAAAAAAAAAGGAAAATCACAGTGCGTATTCAACATTAAAATAACAATTTCTGGAATAAAGTACAAGGTTCTAGCATTTTGTCCCGAGTTATGAACTTCCTCAATAAGTTAAGTTGATACCACTACGGACGGAAAAAGCCACAAACACTATCACAACTTTGTATTTCCTGCAAATTCTGGCATTTGTAGATAATGATGTAGCAGAGGAGTGGCCGCCCACGAAGCGAACATTTGTACATTCACTCCTTGGTACGAAGAAAAACTGGCCGTGTAGAAGAAATGTCCTCTGGTAAGAGCGGCTGTATAAGTGGGGGACCACTGTAACATAATCTATCAACAAGGCATTTCACTTCGCAGAAACTTTGTAGTGATATTAAGTTCGAACTTTGCATCTGTAGTAGGGTGATCTTTTCATACTTTTATTGGAAGTCTATACTGATTTTGCAGTAAGTGGCATTGTAATATTTTATCATTAGACATTTGATATCAAGCATAATAGATGAATTAAAATGCATCAATGATCCTATAATTAGATTAATGAAAATGCATCAGTCATCTTATGGTTAATTTAACGAGAATCAATCAGTCACCTTCTAACCACATTAATGAAAATGCACCAGCAACCCTATAATGACATTAATGAAAAATGCACTGGAAATCCTATAAGGAAATTAATGAACATGCACTAACAATCCTGCAAGGAAATTAACGAAAATGCACCATCAATTCTATAAGGAAATTAATGGAAATTTATCCGTTATCTTCCAACTAAATTGATGAAAATGCTTTAGAGACCTTCTACCTAAATGCAAATGCATCAGTTATCTTATAATTAACTTAATGCAAATGCCTCAGTCATCTTCTAATTAAATTAATGAAAATGAATCAGAACACATTGATTAACTAACAGTATCATACATATACCCATCTGCATTTTATCCGTATCACTATTTACAGCGTGACCATACTCTGGGGTACCACCATTGCAAGGAATCGAACAGAATCATCTCTATACCCATATGTACATGATCTGTTACAATATTACCACGCTATGGAATACCACCATTATCAGTGGTACAGCCATTATCAGATAATAGTTAGACCCATTTTTGTTTCAACTGCCACGCAGTTACCACCAATATCACACTCTGGAATACCACCATTACTTAACATACTTCTAGTTTATGATTCATGATTTTAAACCTCCCTTGTGATTAGAAAATCCTCTCAACCCAACTCCTTTGTCCAAATGCATTGGAAACATTTCCCCAGATTATCAGTTCTTAATTAAATCTTGCTTAAACGGATGTCAACAACGCCTACAAAGACAATGGCATACCATGGAATCATATTGATTTTTCTGGGTAAATGAGGAAGTTGCACAGTACGTGTCTTGCTGCTTTATCAAACGTGAAAACACATCACCAAAGTATCAATTTTAGCACCAAAGCAACAATCATGTTGTGGCATTTTCAACTAGGTTTTATTCAAGTTTTGTGCTCACGTTTTTAAGTCTTACATGTACATCATGTCGTGAATTGCCAGCAAGAACAATCTTCGCAGATGGACGTATAGTTTAAGCATTTATAGGTGTTAAATTGAGATATAGTAGCATATCACTTCATTATATTCAGACGGCCCTGGACAGAGAAAGTTGCGAAACGCTATTTGATCGTATATAGGCACACAAAGAGAAAGATAAAGACGGTCTATATTTCGTTGTTGCGCAAGGTAGAAAGTATAACACCGTTCTACAAAGGATGCATGGAAATAACGTCATGTGAGTTGGATTATGACGATTGATTGAATTACCTTTTGCCCCGCAGTAAAATGGAGTTAGGTCACAGCAACCAGATGAAAACTGGACCCTTTTACGAGAGTTAGGTATAATGTAGAGATAAGATTTTTGTTACTGATCTAGGTAAAAGCCGGTTAGCCGAATGACTTTGTTTTAACATCACCCACAAGTCGGCCACAATTGAAATTTTCCAAAAGGCGCAAATGCGAGTATATCGTCGTCGTTAACTTAGTTAAGTAACCAACAAAGCCGCTGTCATCATACTGCTAATGTCAATCACTCGACTGAGTAATTATGTGAGCAACTATTTGATTTGGAACCTACACAATTTCCCAACACCTTCAGTCACACCGGTTACTATTGATATGGATCCAATGAAAATTCTGATTGATGTGCCTATAATGGTTAATGTAGTCATGAATTCCGTCCGTCCCAACCAGACCAGAGGAGATTGCCGTGGCGATTCTACAAATAGCATATACAATCACACATACGTTTGTATGTTCTGAACAGAGTGGTTCTCTTTGTGATTTCATCTCAGTTATTTACCGCTTCGATTATTTTCTCACTTTGATAATACTGCTGTCTATCATTGCTCTTCTGTTAATAATGTTATCATGAACTATGATTTCTACATAGCCTTGCCTTCTTCAGGTGTCACACGCACACGCATTTGTAACGAATTACACCTTTTCACTCTTACAATTGTCATAGAATTGTAGAAAATCTTTATGCGAGGCATATGTATGTCTCCATTTATTATTTTTTTCTTGCTGCCTGGCACAACGTTCATATACACATGCAGAACCAAACTTATTGCACCACTGAATTGTATCTTAAATGATAATTCTCATTTTCTCCGAAACACTTACGCATGTGTTATTATTAAATAAGAGACGAGATTTTTCTCTTCTAGGTTAAGTAAGTGTTGATACATTACAAATAACAAGAAATGCATCCGGAACGGATTTATCCGTGAAATCCATAGCAGCATTTTAGAAACAATCTCTTGGTGATTTTACCCCTGGATGTGGAGCGCACGATTGAGCATTTTCGCGTGCTAATGCAATCATTCCAAGCAGGCTTCGGGTTTGTATTGGTACCTCAGTGTGGTCCCAATTGTTTGACCTTTAGCAAGATTATATTTCATTATGTATATGAGGGTGTTTTAATGCCATAACTATGAAGCAGACACGCATTAGAAAATAGAACAAGGTCACTATCGATGTTGGGATCACTGTTCATCTCATCCACAACGCACATTCTGCAACCTCATCACCACTTTCAGAATCACTTACTTAATGATACGATCAATTCTTAAACACAAACGCCAAAGACAGTTAATAATGCTTCATTCCAAACATTTGCCCAATGTTTCTCTATTCTTTCATCCTATTGATCTTAAACGAACCTGCAAGCAAAATAATATTTGATGAATTATCATTGGGATCTGACCTAAATAAATAATTCCTCGATTTTAATTTTGTTTTTTAGCATTAGGATTTTCAGATGATTGTTGTTTTTTTCTCCTAATTGACAACTAAGAGACGCTCATGTGTTACTGCATGTGAAGATGATAAAGAAATGATATCCGAATTTATCACCAACAAGTCTAAAATCCGCACTGGGATGAAACTCATCAAAATTTACATATGATACACCAAATACTCTAGAGGTTACTTCTACTCCTCCTCTTTTATATTCCAATATGTGTGATCAAAAAATAATTGTTTTCCTAAGCTGGTGTTGTCAGCTACAACCACGATATTATATCATCTTTATATCTGCATATTGCTTCATCGCATCATCATTATTATCATCATCGATTGTTCCTTGGACCAGTTTAATTCGATTTCCTATCATAAAATGTCTTCACTCATTTCATCGCCAGACTTGTTAACTTTTGATGCCGTGTTTGTTTCGGCATAGTCTTTGATAAACGCAATCCGCATACTATAGCCCCTTATTTACCAAAGTTAATTGACTTCAGCCTGTTTTTTTGCGACAGTAACTCGCAGCTTCAGAACACTATATTAAATGTTCACGTTAGACGTTTTAAATTTTTCCGGGTTGATCTTTAAAACTCAAACGTTTGCTGTGGTTCACCTGACCAGTAACCTGACAGGCAAACCTGATCAGATCCACATCAGGTCTACATTAAGCGTATGCAAACGGCAAGAGGCATTTCGTATACTATTTAACACACTTTCTAAGCTACAATATAAAATCCTTAAGTGTTTGCGAGGTTTGTGAACGATCACACAAATCTTAACAACAGGATCTTCACATAATGAACCATCCAGCTAAGTTTGCAACTGTAGAGCCGAATAAAACAGCGGTAGATGTCGATAAGAGCTATCGTACCGGGTTAAATGATAAAGAAGTTCAAGTGGTAATACATACTAGTCAAAATATAAAAGATGTTTAAGTGTTAAAACATATTTCAGTTTCCATTGTTTTTGGAACCATCGAAAATGCTTATCTGACTTTGGCATATCGAGCAAATGAAAATTTTGTAACGGTGAGACAAGAACCGAAGACAATGGGGACAAGGCGATAATTGAATACCTTTTCCTTTTTGAATTCGTCCTCATGCCGCCTTTTCAGACCCATCCCAAATGCATTTACCAAGGACCCTAATACAGCTACTTTTGCAACCGCAGGATCAGCCGCTTGTACCAAGAGCTGAAATGGCTGCGAGGATTAGAAATAATCCAAATGGTCTAAATGAGTACACTGCAATTGTTTCTTATTTCACTCAATAATTTCACAAGCTGCGTTTTACTAAAGCCATCTTTAACTTTGTGATAGGACATTATTATTTGTAACAGTAAATTGTGTCATTACTATGTTATGCGTTTTCTATAGGTGCATCAAAGACCCTCATTCACACACCTGTGCCCTCCAGCACAAAAATGTTATCTGAGACGAACTCCATGATGCCGTTGTTGACAAATCCAACCGGAGTATTCGCATCGTGATGATGCCTGTATACTTTTTCCCTCGACTTCCAAGAAATACTGACATGGAAGAAAATAACCAGAGATGCCCTGCACGTCTAGTATTATCTGGGATCCTAGCGGGGTACGAATAATACTGAAACTCTTTGGTGCTGCGACCTACCAACACAGCCTCGCCCATGTCACTCATGGGATCGGATGTATCTTTAAAATGAACCATTGTTACACATTATTGGTTTCGTCTAATAATCTTTACTAGACAACCAAAATCCACTTCCCATTGCCAAATTTGCAATACCTGAATAAGCTTTAAGATAGAGAGCGGCTTCATTAATGATTTACTAACGGGAGTAGGCATTCTTTCCTTTGATGTTAGTGTACTAACGCTTGATGTTAGTTGAGTCTCTAAATGTCTGTTCGATCTCGAAAGCTATTTAATTACCTACATTTTCAAAACATCAACAACAATATTTTTGATGCTATCAGCAACTCGCTTTGTAGCTTGTTTAGCAATCGGTGCAGTGCGCAAGGCCATGGCCGCGAGTACCTTTTGGTGCGCCTGTAAATAATAGCTGAATGACTCAAAAAGATAACAGTTCCCTAATATATTGTGTAAACGGTTTATTCTCGAGTTGAAAACATGCACGGGTACATATGACTGTCATTGAATTTAAACAGCAGGTCGATCTTTAATGTACAGTTGTATTGTCAAGGTCTCCCTTTGTAGATTTAACATGTGTACAACTTAGATGAGACGAATATTTACCAGATGACAATTATGACTACAAAGATAAACAAGGACTGAGGGAGTAATCGGTATTAAGTCACCGTGAACATCTGTCTGGTCAAATACAAACAATATGTTACCCTGCGATACATACGTTGTAGAGATTACGGTTTCGTAACTACCACTGATGGTGTCACAGGTCAGATTAACCATGAATTGTAGTGATGAGCAGGAGGATGTCTGGGACGAAATTGTATCTGGTACCGTTAGATCCGGCAAGCAAAATTGATTCCCTTCGGGAAATCTCATAATATTTACTCCAGCCAAGAACGGTTATCAGCGGCTACTGCACAACATAAACATCGTTCGTTGGAGATGCGATCAATGCAGCAGCACTGAGTGTTGGCTGCTGTTCGCGTATATGTATTATGGGGTCTTTACCGGTCACCAATGTGATCGTTCGTAGATATCATTATTTATTGATTAAGTTCTTAGGCATCATTGGGAACTCATCCAGGTACCTTCTCGGCCACCCTCTGCCGAAAACACGAACAATTTATTCGCGGGGAAACACCAACATTGTTCCTATCAAATATAAAGCTAACTGTGATAAAAGCACAGCGATCATTGTGTGATTTCGAGAGTGCGGGATTTCACTCAGTAATTGTCACATACAAACCTACATTCCTTGATGAAATCATAATCACCGAGGTAACTCTTGGGGTTGTGTTTGCAATGACAAGTTGCAATACAGAATTTTTTGCAAAGAATCACCTGAGAGAATTCATCATTGATGTACCAACCTCATTAGTAGCTTCTTGTGCGCTCATGCCCGCCCGAACAAAACCCACGTGTTTCCAAAATATTCTTTTGTTTCTCTGGCTCATATGCATGCATGTGTATAGCTAACTGCCTGTCTTTTGCTTTGTGTGCTTTGCGTCCCAATTCCCGCTCTTTTGGTATTAATGGGAGGGTGATGAACATTTTCGGGCTCAGAGTGCCTCATAAGCCAAACGTTTTTGTCGCTAATATGCACATTGTTACTTATGTGCTAATTGTTGTTCCCGCTAGCTGCAAATTTGCTTCTTGGTTTCTTTCAGTTTTCGCATATTCTTCAAGTGTAGGCCCAGGTGGTTGGACCTGCAATGGTGATACACGTCTGTTTGGTGTATAATTGCATGTTGTTCGTCGGTTTGAAATAATGCATGTCTTTGTTGGCCCGGGTGCAGAAAGAAAGTTATTATGGTTTTTGCTCATGTGCACGTCTTTCGTTATCTTCTTTTTGTTTTCCTAGCAATTTAGGCAATGCTTGCTGTTTCTGCACGGAAGCACGTTTTTGTTCCAATATATGCCTGTTGGTTTCTGTTTTTTCCTCTTGCCAGTCCTTGTATTTCTTTCAGTGCGTGGTTCACTCGGGATTGCGTTTTTGACTCAGTTAAATCTTACCCTTGGAAATAGAGATAAATATTCGCATTCAGGTGCCAAAGTTTCCTCCTCATCCAGTGGAGGTGCAAATATTTTCTCAACAGGTGGTTGCGTGTACAATTGTATTAGTGGAGATTCATAAAAGGGTCCAGGTTTATATAATTCTTCGACTTTGCATGATGTTCCGGTATTTTTCAGTCTTTCTATTGCTATATCTTGCATAAATGCTTTCAATATTTAGTTGCCGTCATAAACTATTCAATGTTTAACTGTTTCAACATTCGGTTATAAAAATCAAACAGCGGGTCAATGGCTTGTTTAATCTCAGTAATGTCCCCGTATACCCCAAGGTTCCATACATCTTTTACATTGCATGTTTTTTTCAACACGTAGTCTTTCCATTCACTTAATAGCGGCATTTATAGGCTTTAAAGATCTACTGACAAACTTCTTCATTAAAACTTTGCGGATCTCTTCTCAGCTTTGCCTGGTACACGTGTGGTGGTTGTGGATTATCAAGTGCTGCTCTAATGTTTTCAGAACATTCTTTGGTTTCTTTATAGAATTTATCCATCTGTACTGGCAACTGTTTAATGGTTTGGGCCCTTCTGGGAACCAGACCCACCTTTCGCTTCGGGTATTTCTGCAAATGTATTTACCTCTTCCGCTGTTATACCAGTGGGTTTGAGTAGTGCTGCAAACGTTTATTCAAAACACTCTGTAAGATCATTCTGTGCAGTTTTCCTCGACTGTAGCATAGCTTTAACGCGTTTGTGGTCGGCTATAGCTTTATGAATACGTTCCTGATGTTCACTAGCATCTTTCAAGTGCAGCTTTCCAGTCTTTGTTATGATGTCACTGGCGGATTTTGGCATTATTGTTATCATAATTGTTCATTATTGTATCAAAATCGGTTCGACAATTGCATGGTCAACCAATCAAGTTAGTAGTCAGGAAATTATGTATGTCCTAGATGACCTCCGCAAACATATTCCAAAACATATCTCACGAGTAACCAGCGGCACACCAGGTCCAATGAATTTTCTCATAAAATGTTCAACATGTTACAGTTGTGTTGAATCACTTTAGCCAGATGTGCTTATTACTGTGTTGTGTGTGTTTTTGTGCCGACCTCGCGAAATTATTCCTGCGGAGTTGTCTTGGTGTTCAAGCGTCGCACCACTTACTGAACAAGATTATAATCACTATGATCAACGCAGGCTATGTCATGAGCTTCAACGACTGTGTACAATGTTACGAGTCTATGCTCTTAAAATAGGTAATACAAAAGAGTGAAGACAACAAGCTTCGTAAAATTTAACAAATATTTTTTTTTCTTCCCTAGAATACAAAGTGAAACATTAAGAAAAAAGAACTTACGGTTTTACGAATTAAATCCAAAAATAATGCAAGAATTAAAAATAGAAGTCCTAGTAATAAAAAGTCCTGAATGAAACTGAGTTCGCTCCCAATGAAATCCGAAATTGAAGGCGATGACGTCTGTTGCTGTCAGAAAAGTGCTGCTGTGTCAACAGTCTCTTGTTGAATCAAAGAAAATATTATTCCAGTTTTGAATTCAGTATTAATTCCAATGTCTTTATCCAAGAATATTGTCAGAGCACTTTTGTGTTTCCAGGGAAAATAATCACTTGAATTCAACAATTTGAAGAAAATAAAAATTCAGCCAACACTGTTCACAAGATAATACAACTTAACGTGTCAAGAGTTTTAAGCCCCACTGAATCAACCTTTATCAAAACAACAGTTACACATTAATTAGGACGCAAAACAGATTCCAGGATGAGGGTCAAAAGTTCATTCTTCTGGGAAAAAAATAGAAGTTTGTACTAATATATATGTGCTACTTGTCACGTGGTCCAGGTATTACCTTGACGCAACCTAATTATTCTTACTCGGAGAAAGATAAAAATAAATAAATAAAAAAGTTGGTTACCGAAACTGTCACTGATTTTGGAACAAGGTCAAGAAATAGATACAAGGTTTCTGTTATTAGTTGTTAATAAAAATAAAATAAATCAATTCTGGACAGTGTCAAATCCAGTAAACAATGTTACATTACAATAGCATGTAATAGAATTTAAAAAACCCCACAAAACTAACAAACATACAATTAAATTAAATATACATAACAATAAATCAATGACGGATGGTTTTCTTCTTGGTGACGATTGAATTCCTACCGTTATATATCTGAGTACATCATAACACGGTTGATCGTCTGCTGATGCCGAAATTATACACAACCTAACCTGCCTTAAATATTTCAAATTTCTATTCATCAACAGCTGGATTTTCTCAGATAATGACAGACCGAGCATCAACGTGCGAATTGAATTTGGAAACATGACACTGTTCTTGGGTAGTTTAGGCATTCGTTTCTCAAACTCGTCAATGGCGGTAAAAGCGGATCTTGTTTTCTTGATTGTGTTCCCATGTTAAATACCAATTATTGTAAAACACAATCATCAGTTCATACTGAGTGCGATGCTACACCAAAAGTCGTAATCCAATGCAGACGGACGACCGGAGTCCGCTGGTAAACGCGAGCTATAAAAAATCCGACAGCACGGCGCCCGGGGCCCCTGTGATTTTAAATCGGAACACTCCTGTAAATGATGTTTTCACAATCTTGGACCAGACTGATACTCCGAGGCAACCAAGGCGTTACTATTTGTCAAGGAAAAGACCACCAATTAGAGCATTTGTGCGAGTGAAATTGCAAGTCGTACCGATGGACACAGAACTGCAGGGTTTATCCGGATTTAAAATCACGTGAGCACGTACGCGTAAGCAGTGATGATGTCTGGAAATATTCATCGCTTGGTATCGAGCAGGGACAAATGCACTTTAGTGAAAGGATAAACAATCATCCAATGTTTCTTTGACTCTATCAAATTTGCTGTTTGTGCTAATTCGAGACAGACATTCAATATACCTACAGTGCTGAAGATTCTTTTCCACAATCATGCGTGAAACTCCTTTTGCCTAGTTGATGTTTCTGGAGTAGCCAACTCAGTTAAGTATATTTCGTGGTGCAGTCCCACGTACTCCTCGATAGACATACTATCACACGTATACTTGAGTTGCCCCAGAACTTTCTTGTTGGGGTTACTAAACAGCGGATGATTGTTTCGGATACTAGCAGGTGTCAGATTTGATTACGAGTGATTGATCGTGTACTCGTCATCGGTTGTGATGTGCATCAACAACACGTCTGTACCAGTGTGAAGCATCTTGATGTCACCGTATACTGGTTTGATCTTATTATAATAACACTCGTACATAAGCAGTTTCGATAAGTCCAGTGTTTTGAGGTATTACGCTTATTGATGCCGTTGATGCTGCTGTGACTCCTTGCATAATCTAGTTATTAAGCAACACGTGGATTTTTATCTTACATGGGTACATTTACAGCTGTAGATACCATTCGCTATATACGGATATTCTATCCATGTCAGTAATGTGACAGTCTTCACGAATTTTAAACCTACCGCCGGTTAAAAAGGACCAAACAGAGATCGAACAAAGCAGAAAAACCTGCGATCATTCCATTAGTTATTAGTAAGTCTGCTGGAGAGGAGAGCTATTATTGGATCCATTTCTCTGTCACCTCAAGTGATGTAAGAAACACCTCAACTGAGGTCTGAGTTCTGACCGAAATACAACATTACAGTCTCAGTTTGCCCATCCCATCTGACAGCAGTATAACAAAATCAGGATGACATTTGTTTAGATATTTGCTTTCTACTTGGTTGAGTCACAGGTTAGTTAAGACATTAGAAATCCGCGAAAATTAAATACGGATCATTCATCTTCCGTTGAATAGTTGAATTTCCGAGTGTTCTTGTCAGGTTCTGATATAATTGTACTCTGCTCTTTTTCACTATTCCATTGAAGTCATGGTCGTCAAGCAGCTGTTAAGTGGTGAATAAATGCAGTCGACTTTGTCAGTGGAACTTTTTCTATGTGTACTTGTTGTTTCGTTTGAAAAACAGAGAAAGATTTGTTATTTGAACACACTGGTACAGCTTCTGAGTCATTGATATCACTCAGCAGCACCAGATCAATATTGGTCAGCCCATATCTTTTGTTTGCTTCGGTCGTGTGGTGATGGATCAAGCGTTTAAAAATAATAGTGAGAAGATTAGACATTAACAGCGATGCCAGGATTAATTTTTTTAAAACGTGTTGAGTAAGTTGTTAGTAACTTGTACTGGAAATGTCAGGTCTTCAAAACCTATTTCATTCAGATACTGCTGGTATTATCGTTGTTGATCGGATCTCTTTCCCATTTAAAGCATACATTCTCGTCGTTTTCTGCATTTGCAACTGCTAGCAGAAGAAAGTAAGCTGGTTTGGAATAGATTTTGGAAAGTCTTTAGCATGGACAAATGCAACGAATTTCTATACATCTGTACAGTGTCCATCCAGAACTTGTGTTGATGTAATTTTACAACGTTTGGAAAATCCTTGGAAAAGCTTTGTCGATTTCTTAATTAATTGTCTTTGTGTCTTTGTGGCTAAATATCACGCAAACACCGCTATGAATCCATGGGTTTGAGTATTTTAAATGCATGATCACTGTCATAGTTAAGAAGTATGATCGAAATTCTCATGAAGAAAATTTTCATTTTAAACACGGAGGTGCCCAATGCGCCGTAACTTCGATAGGATTCCAGGGTGCATCGTTGAAAGAAGTTTCGCACCGTCTTTACCCGGCTCATACTAGATACTTTTATAAACCAAAAGAAGGTGTATGTAACTTAAACACGGGTACTTGTAACTGTCGCGTTGTTTTATTTTGCAACATCAGTGACAATGGTTTGTGTGATGCAGTGACGATGCACTTGTTCGTCACAAAATATCTGTGCTATTTCATCCTGCTTGGCTCGTGTCGGAATCTTGATATAATGCTGAATTGCTATTTTACGAAACTGCTTCACAGTCAACTGTGGCGCCTCTGGAGAAACTCCTAACATTATAAATACTTCACATTTTTTCATTCCGATTGGTAATCATATTCAGCACTCTCCCGCGAGTTAACTGAATCACAGTTGGCACGCTTTTATCTACGTAATTCAAGTTGTTATTGAGACATATTGGTATTATTGGTTTTAGATCACTAGGTGTAGAAACTGCAATCGCTTCAATCGTGACTATTAATTTGGTGACTACTGTATCGTCTTCACAACCGTTGTTTGGTGCTTCTGCATTCATAAACTCGGTGAGTCTTTACTGTAACTTTGAACAGAGCTGCATGGCAGGCCATGATGTTTACGCGACTTTAGTCCGACAATAAATATAAGATATGGTCGAGCATTGAGATCAACACATAACACTAGCACATGTGATTTACAGTATGTGGAATGCCATAATCTGGCTTTATCACATAGTCGGTACACTTCGCCTACAGTGTGTGTAGTTTCATATTTTTGATATTATACGTGTGAACATATCACTTTATGTGATTCTGATTGGTCCAAATAAGCACATGAAATTATTGTGCACGATCCACTTTACTGATTGGCTGAGATCGAGGGAGAACGTTTTTAATCCCGCCTTCTGGAATGTTTTGCTTTGAATGAACATTTTTTGGTGGCCATTTTTTAACTCGACTCGCGAAAGGAAATTGAGGAAAAATTATCTTGGCTGTCTGAATATGGATATGTTACCCACACAGGGGTTTGTTATGTCATGTTTAACAATATCATCATAAGAAAAATGGCGTAAAACTACAAGACAAGAACGACAATGAGGAGTAAAACTAAGGGATAGCGGGTGGCGGGGGGGGGGGGGCGTATATCTGTAACATAGATATAGAATCCACCGCATATACAAGCGTGGTTTAAATGTTAACTTAAAGAAGTAAATAAACTCACCTCTGTTCACAGAATAATCTGGACATGACTGGGTCTCCTAACTGACAGAACTTTATCCAACCACAGCATCTTTACATAGCATATATGGGATGGAAATCCGACACGAAAAGAAATTTGTTGACGTTTTCTGTACAGTCTATTGTTCCAAATCAAACACTGCAAATATCCGGTCACAAATGCATTGCAGTAAATGTGGAAATTTTTGCATCCGGTAATCCTATTTCACATAAAAATCGCAACAATGTAACGTTTTGTTCTGAAAGTGACATTTTAGAGCAAACGTGTACTCTACTGTCGGCCTACTGTACTGTGTACCGTATCAAACAATGTGGCAGCCTCACATCGCATTGATCATTCTGTTTTGAAAAATGATTTTGTCGTTATAAAATGTTCTGTTTATTCGGATGGAAGCTTTTTCTTTGATTTATAGTTTGTAAAACAGTACAATCTACTTTTACCAGTTCAGTTTTGTTTGGGACTATATTTTATGCACAACAAATGAAAGGTGCATCGTCTGTCAGAATGAACGAAATTATTCGTTCTTCTTTCTATCTAAATAATTTCCACTGAAATAAAAACTATGTGATAAAAAGAATCTCAAATGGGTAACGATTTAATATTAAATTTATGAAACTCGTTGAATAATGTCCAGCTTTTGCTCGCCAAGGCTCGCAAAAGCTGGACATTATTCAACTTGTTTCATAACTTCAATATTAAGTCATTACCCATTTGAGATCCTCTATATATAAATAAGTGTATCACTAGGAGTCAACAATTTAAAGTTTTCTAGCAAAATGTTAAACATTGATTTTTCAGACTTTTTGTTGTATTCCTTGCAAAGTCTGCATCGTTGCTGTTCCAAGATAATTCCTAAGTCAAAAAGGTCTGAATACTTATTTAAAATTCATACATCTTTTGAGCATATTTCACAAATCTTATGTCCAAACGAAATAGCGATTAAATCTTTTCTTTATTGTTAGAATCAATCCATTGTTAATGCAATATAATGCAAACACTTATATACATTCATAAATCGTTAATGAATATATGAATACTAACATCCTTCAATATGTGAACTTTCCTCCATATTTCTTATATATATATATATATATATATATATATATATATATATATATATATATATATATATATATATATATATATGCAAACACGTATTTCTTTCAGATTATACGCATACTCCTGATTTTAAACTGTTACATATGAAGTTTTTACGACCAAACGACGTATGTACTCTGTATCAATTGCATCAGGTTGTATTTGCAACTCCATTTAAGCCCTTAGAATGCCAAATAAGAGACTATACGCATTACTAGTAATCGTAATTGTAAGTGGCATTGACCTTACATCATCAGATTGACTTTCATTTTCAACGAAACCAATATTCAGCGTTTCATAAATTATTGAGAAAACTACTGTTTTCAGCGAGTGAAATTCGAATCTGCAATATCATGATAAGACGTATGATCGGAAAACTAATTAGCCTACCGAGGAAACTTAATATGTAAGTGAACAAATCATGCCGAAAGTTAATAGGGCTGATGGAAAAACATATGGACACACATTAAGACAATTTGAAAACTACGAAATTTTAAATTACTATTCCATGGCTTATTATATACATATCCCGAGCAATGGGAAGCATACATGGCATTGGAATAATAATTTTAGACATCTCAACTGGTGCGCAAACAAGTATTTGAGTAGTTTTCACATTGATGATTATTCATTATTGGTTGACTCTTGTATGAAGAAAATTCTGCTTCGAGATAATAATTGGCAAGCAAGAATAATACTTTCTTTGGGTTAGTCAAAAATGTACTATACCACCTTCGAATGGCACGCGAAAAACAGGATTCAATGCAGCCTTGTATTCTATGCTGCTCTACTAAGAAATAACAGAAAGCCTATAATAGGTATGTATGCAAATACAAATCGATCTGCAAGCACACGTTGCCAACGATGGCTCTGATAACTGCTGGCTATACATTGGCGTAAAGGTTGAGTCTATAATAGTGGTCACCTTGTTTACCATGAGAGCGGTGATGCAAATAATGTATATTTTCGTAGATCTTTATGTATGTATTTCCATATGTCTTCGTGTATGTATTTGCTTACGTATTATTGGACGCACTTGTGTCTGTCTTCATATTTATATTTGAGTGTACAATAATGTGTAAAGGTTGTGTCTGTAATATAATTCCATTAATAATGATCAGTTTGTTTGTCATGTGGGCGTTGAAGCAAATCATGACAGCTGTCAGTGGACGTGTATGTACTCGCACCATACCCACGTTGCACCCGCGCCATACCCGAGTCAACATTTGTCACATCAACGGACAGTCAAAGAGACGTGCATAGCAGTCCCGGACAGTGGAACGTGGTCATGGAAAGTGGACATGCATGTACTTGTGCATTGCACTCGTACTTGTGCATTGTACTTATACTTGTATTTGTACTTGCCATATTGACAGACAATCTCAGAGGTGTGATAAGTATGGTAACAGAGGTTTTGTTGCTTACTGATGCAGGTCACAGCATTCTACCCCAAGCGACTATTCTCTCGCACGGATGCCTGTTGGTAACTTTCACGCATGTACACGTTATGTGAAGACAAAGTCATGTTGGTAGAAGCAAATGGCCTAGATCATTAAAAACATAATCTAAAACTTGTATTATCATACTACTACTACTACTACTACTACTACTACTACTACGGAGGATCCCGAACATCTTCAGATAGTATAGATTATTTTATCGAATTTACCAACATAAATATGGACTGTACATGGGACGATTAACTGACAACTTTGGCCTAATTGCGCAACATTAAAATTGCACTGCATAATTTTAACGTGTAAAACGTTTATTTATGTATGCACTATTAGTATTAGTTTGAGCAAAGTAGGCGAATACGCTCTGAATAGATTTGCTTGCCCAAAATAATCGGAGCCTATTGTTTTCATAGTTAGACCATTTCTTGCTATTGATATCTCCTGCATTTTCGTGAGTCTGCAGCAATGTTGGTCTCCCTCATTCACTCCAGGAAAAAAAATGAAAACCAATATTTTGTTAAGTTACCACTGACTGACTAAAAATCATCATTAGATGTAATCGTTAGAAGAACGAATATAAGCATACACGTAGAAATGTTTGCAACCAGCCACGATTTGGAAGTTATATTTCGTGCTACAAAGATATTGTAATAAATTTTGGAGATGCGCATTGGTTATAGCGCCCCGTTTAAGGAATTCTTAGATTTGTGTGATTTTACTTGTTTGATTATTGGAATTCGGTGCAATGGAAATATTCCTTAGCCCGAAATAATTGGCCAATTATTACGAGCAAACGTCACGGAGAGAAAGTGTTAGTGAGTTTCCGTGATGCCATGGTCAATGAGTAGCGAATTAGACCCAAACCGCATGACTGTCCCTGTCATAATGTAGTCCTTAATAAAATCTAGTAGTGTACCTTGGTGTTGTGACTGCAGTGGCAGTATTTACGGTAGGAAACCGGTAAATTACACAATGGAATAAAATGAGAAGGGACTCTGCAGATACCGTTTATGTCGCCATGGTGGCAAATGTGATGTAGTTGTATTGGCGTAATGTGCCTTGGAACCATGGATTGACTGGCCTAAGGTGGCGTAGTTAAAACAGTTCCCTGTGGTAGGGGATATCTGTAGATTTTCTACGGCGTGAACTTCTGACGGTACGGAAAGTTGATGAAGGGAAACTATGCAAACGTGCGGTTGATAGATATTTGGCAAGTTGGGAAATCTGTGGTTTTACATTGATTAGAGTAAAATTTATGTATAGAATGGACACGTCTGGCTTTCTAACTTGCAACTGAAGTTGTATAGAAGTCTTTGGAAATTTGGGATAAACTTATGACTTCTAGCGGGAATCGCGCCAGGGTTTGACACCGCTCGGTCAAGCAAAGACCTCTGGCTTGTAACAATATGTATAATGTAGATTCTCAAAACAGTAACGTCTACATCTGAAATAAATAGCAAAGAATGTTATTTATTGAGTATACGAAATTAAATTTGGGATATTACACTGTGATCAAGAAGGTCTTAGTGTATAGTTACAATTTCTGAGAACAAAATCATGTTTCGATCGATTTCGGATGGGTATGGCTAGAAGTAAAGTCATTCAAGTTTCTTAGAAAGCGGCTACCTTTTGCTTACGCCACACGGTTTTGGCGAATTCCAACTTTTTAACAGGTCATTTGGTTCTGACCCTACATCCCCAATATAAATGTCTAAATTTCAAAATTAGGGTGGCAATTGTCAGTCGAGACTCGCATTAATTAATTTCGTGCTTGGTCTGTAAATTTAAGGTGAAATTATTATTATTATTATTATTATTATTATTATTATTATTATTAAAAGGTCTAGTCTATGGTACAAGTCATACAAGTCATGTTGGAATTCAGAACCGACTAAGCCAGTAATTGGTATCATTTGTTAGAATTTGATTGCAACTACCTTTAGACGGCATTTATTCACTTTATTTGCATCCTCATACATCCATATTGCTTTAAACGGTCATTATTTACACGTTCCGAAAAATACTTACTACAAAATTAATGTTAAATCATGTGGAGAATTTTTGACGACATTAAACTAAAGGTGTAATCCAGTATAAACCGGATTGAGTGTTGCGCTCTGTGAGGTCACAATGAAAGCAGCGCATTGAAAACAAATACGTACCACCCTTTTGTTTGTTATGAAAGACCTGACGTTCTCGTTTTTGAGTAATTTTGGTACCGAGCAACTATTAAAAGTCCGTAGCGATCAATAATTTTCGTCTGGAGGCTTTTTGATGGCTTTGAAGGCACAGGGGCTTGTAACTTTGCTTACTTCTTACCCATCAGTCGACCGTTCCGGTGGTCTAAGTGGTTGGACCGTCCGCCTCGGATACGTTAGGTCCAGATTCGAACCCAGGCCGAGTCATACCAAAGACTTATAAAAAATAGTACTAACAGCAACCTCGCATGGCGCTCATCATTAAGAGGTTAATGTTAGGACTGGTCTGCCTGGTGTCAGGAAAATACGACTGGGTGGTACATGATGCTACATGTCTGCTGCGTGATGCCCCATTGCTAGACATCAATATAATCTGCCACACTGCAGATATCGTAACGATATGACTGAATATTGTAAAAGCTACGTTCAAAATGCAAATGACACAAACCTATATGCCATATAAGTATCATAAGATGTAATATGAGGCACTTTGGAGTCTATGGGACATGCCATTAAAAATGGAGGAACAAATTTATACAGGTCTATGGGAAATTTAACATGGAGATGGCACTTGGCGGTCAATGGGAATGGGTGACGCCAAGGCACTGGACACTAGGGCAAAATGGTAACTGTTACAAGTGACTGACTTCAATTAGGCAATGAATTAGTGATAGTGTTCGAGTTGATCTCAATACCGGCTATTGTATGTGGGTACGGAGAAGATTATGGGAAATGTTTATAGGGACCAAAGGGTTGATAAGGACAAAGGGTTTTTATATGAACAAAGGGATTGATGGGGACATACATACACAAAGAAAATTACTTATACAAGATAAAGACAAAAATATTTTGGCAATGAGTATATATTTTCGAGAAAATTGAGTGGCCCTGAAATGGGCCGTTTTTTTTTTTAGCTTTACTTTCCCCTCTACTCCACTTCTTCCAACATCTCTTCAGTTTGTCTACTAACTTCTCTTTCTACTTTTCTTTCTTTGCGATCCAGTCTGAATGCTTCAATGCTCGAAATGTTTCCTGCACTTTCATCGAATTCTCATTTAGCCTATTAATGTCTTCCTTTTTCTTATTATTTTCTTTTCCGTCCTCTCCTTAGCCCCTGTTGCCTTGATTTTGTTCCATTTCTTCCTTCCTTCATTTTCTCATAAGACATTCAACTATTTTAAGGCATTGGATTCCCTTTTCACACAGCTTAAGGGTGGGTAAGACTAACAGACGCAGGCATCTATCTTTCCTAAAATATCCCCAGCCACCACAGTCAAGTCAATGGCGTGCTTTAGTAGGTCCATTCTGCAGTGTTCATAGGTATTAATCCCTTCCTTTTCTTCTCTTCCTCCTCAATGACCTCTTTAATCAGTCTCCTGGCTTTATTAATGGTTGACAGCCATCTTGTCACCCACTGTAGTTAATCTGGATATCTCCAATAGCTCTCTATCTTTTCTTGATGAGTCAACGATAGGTAGCCAGACTTACATCTTTTTGATTTATGTTGCTTGCTCACTCTTTGCATGTGCGACTGGTTAATTCCCAACAAGGTGGGGTATTTAATTAGTCGTACGGGAGGGAATTCGAGCCAATCTCATTAATGCACGCAAGGTATGCTTCTTAATTCAGTTGAATATTCGGGTCAATTAATCCCCCCAGCGACTGTGAGATTTAACGATTGGGAATCGTACCAGCACAAACTCGTAATAATGCCGTATCCATTTGCATCATGAGACATCGGGCGTGAATGGACGTCACTCCGGTTCCGTTTTAACACGCTGTTCGAAGCACCTGATTGCTAGACAAATAGAAATCGGCCCACGCTCTCGTCTTTGGAAGTCCGAGCAAAGTAAGGGAGGGAAGGGGCTCGGCAGGACACTCCAAGCGCCAACTGGGACGCTGAAATGAAACTGAACGGCCAGGAGTACTAAGGTCAAATCGTGCCCAGGTACTAATACGGGCTATTCCCTATTGCCAATTCTGTGTTAGCCAAATTCGTAACTAGAGTCATGCATATCTATGGTTAAAAATTGTCTTACTATTAAATTTAAATTATAGTGTACTAAGCGTACACAATGTCTCGTAAAATGACTCAAAAATATGTGAGACAAACCGGCTCTTAATTTTTTGTTGCCAATATTAGCATATTGACAGGGAAATTTTGAATGGTAGTCAAAGGATCAAATTAATTTTTTGCAATATTATCACGTCGGGTTTCCAAGCCAAACTTGAACCCTTCAATAAAAAGACAATTGGTTAACTGTAGCCATGAAAAACTCTTTTAGTACGGCATTTCAAAGGTTTGGCGGCGGTCATCTTCTTTTTTAATCCCCGCTGCACTCCGTGGTTCTGCAAACCGTTGTTCCAGGGAAGGCCTTAATCACGTGAAGACGTGTCAGCAGTTCTGCGGATTCAATAAGTGTGGTAGATAATGCTTGTGTTACTCATTCTCATAATATTGCGTGACAATACGCACTGCCAACTGCTATTATGGGCTTTAGGCTTTCTTGTTTTTAATTGTCATCAGGCTAAGTACTTAAGATGGCTTTCTTGGAGTCATCCAATATTTATTCTAAGCCAAGATCCATAAATCTTTGCCTCCTTATTCATCCTCCTCTTCATCTGTGTCTTGTTGAGCCGGTGATTGTGCTTATGCTTCTGATTTAGCCTTGGTTTCAGCTTCATCTCTAGCTCGTGTAATGTTGAGGAGGCTTGTTTCGGTTTACTGCCGTTGTATGTTCTGAGTCAGGGTTGCAATCGAGGTTTTTGTCACTTGAGTGGTCAGCATCTGGTCTGTGAGCCTCGGTATATGGCTTAGACGTCCAGGCGTAGTAGATGAGTGGTTGGTAGTCATTCGAAGCGCTGCTTTCCTCCGGTCTTTACGTTTCCTATTTATGTTCCTTCTAATCTCACTCTCACCTCAGAGTCCAACGTTTTCTTGGTCCACCACCTCATTCTTTTCGTCCCAAAATAAAGGTAGGGTTGTTATTTTATCCCAGCTTAAGTCATTCACAGGTCACTAATAGTCCGTAATGACGTGGTAGGTATCACGTTTCCTAGCTAAATACAACATATGACTAAAATTTTCACAAAACCATCTTTTTACTTTATCGTCGTTTCTAGAATAGACACTATGCAAATAAGTCAGTAAATATTCTAAGGGATATCATAGACTGTGTCGATGAAGAAATGACGCACAATATTGTCCACACACGACTGAATTTGTGCCTTTAATCTCTCCTTATTGAATCGAGTCGTCCTTGCATTTCTTCTCATAAAGTTGATCATGTCGTCTTCCAAAGGCAGTAATACATAAGAATCGAAATATTCCACACTGTGATCTTTGGATAAGTAGACTGGCACCTAGTGGGTTCATGGCTGATGACTGTCGTCGGTGTTGATGACATAGGCTTGACTGTCTTTAGGTTTTTGATAAGGAAGTTCCTCGTTAGAACACGACAGGATTCCAAGAAGCTGTGCACGAACTGTTTGTCAAAAGGCAATGAAGTTCCCAGGTATCCATTTTGTTTTCAAAGGTAATGATAAGTCGTCAATTCAATCATGACTATTTCTTTCAAAATTTCTGTTCAGTAAATGGCTCTAAGCTTCGTATCTGTACTCTGTGGATAGAGAGATTCGAATACGTTCGATCTCCAGAGAAGTCAGTGGAGACCAGGAATAGTCACGCAAGTCTTTATACCACTGATGCAACACGTTCTTGTCCGAGACGAGGCCCCAAGAGCCATCCAGACACTCTTCCAATTGTTCTTCTTGGCTCATTATCATATATTTATCGTGTTAAATTTGACTGAGATGATCATTTTGACATCCATAACAATGTTTGTGGGTCAACGCCGTAATTTTTCCAGTCAGGTGCTTAGCAAAACAAGAGACTAAATGTTCTTTTTGCTCTGGCCATCACGACATCTTGATGTTCTCTTTGTCTTTTCCTTTTTGATTTTCTTATGCCTCAAAGACATCCTCGTCCCCCATCTCCAAAGAGTCTCCACATTCCAAAGAGGGATAAGATTCTTCCATAGCTTCTAATAGTCTAAAATCACTTTTCACTTGCTGTTGGTTTCCAAAGCATTATCAAATTATGCAGACTGAAAATCCATACGAAGCTGGCCGGATTTTATATGGTGGAAATGTCACTTATAGCTGCCGTGGTCAGGATAAAAATCAAAAGCCCACGAAGCATAACCTTCTACATAATACTCATACGAAATATCGCGGCTGGTTTTGATACTTAACTGTCCGGTGGCTTCGTACAAGGACAATCTGTACGATCTCAAGTAATTCTTCTTGTCATGTTTAAAGTCAGGTTTGAAGGGTCTTGTACACAGGGTCTTGCCATCTTGACTGACTTTGACTTTGGACACTTCATAGTGATGAAATTCGAAAGGAATTTGATTGTGGAGTCCATTGAAGGCTGCTTTGACAATGCCAATGATTACATGTTGGGTAAACGCCCTTGGAAAAGAACGATCTTCGATCTTGGATTTGAGTCCAATGGAAATGGCAAAGGTTTTCACTTCCACTCTTGGTGTCGGATACTTGGTGCCCGTTCTGCTCCACATGTGAATCATGTCGTTTTCCACTTTGGGTAACACTTTCACACGACCCACGCAGAGTCAAGCTTCTTCGATGACGGTTTTGTAACTGTCAGCATCAGCGATCAAATCGAAAGTGCTACTGCTTCGATTCAACCTCAGGCGGGCATCCTCTCCGTTCAACAAATACTTGTCTTACAACAAGATGTCCAAATTGTGATTTGGATCCTTATCTGTAATCAAATCGGTGTCGTCAAACGTGCCTGTCGTGTTAGGTTTCCAAACCACGCAAGCAGCCAGATGCATATTCTTTCCTCTTTTTCCGTACGTCAAGAAATTTTCTAGGTACACTCGGTAAGGATACGTATTCATGCTGCTGCTGATCAGTTTGTTGTTCAAGTACAAATCCTCTTCGTTAAGCAAGGAATGCATTAAATTATTGACGGGAGCTACTTTCTCAGTACCTTCTGTAGAATTTCCGGTCGGATCGAGAACTTGACTTTCAGGTATTGGTAACTGATATTAAGATAGATGTAATATTCGGTCTGTCCGTTGATTTCAAATTTGATGATGGCCGAGACAGTCAAAGATGAGATGGGATGAAATTCTACCCATTGGAAATCTTGCACCGTGATCGTGGTGGGTTTCCTGGCAAACAGATCCCATTCTGACTTGAAACATTCGCAGTAATGTATAATTTCCCGTTTTTCTTTTTAATAATCAAAGATGTCTACATTTCTGGCTATCCTTCTTTTCTTAGTCTTTCTTGCGACATGTTTATGATTTTTGGAGCATTGTTGTCGTCTCTTTCTACCTTGTCCTTTCTGCGGACATGAATGAGGAATGAATGTCTTGGTCATCAGCGAGCAGCGCATTTATAGGAGTCTCTTGACGAGCCAACAGTTCAATCCCAGCTTGAAGTAAACCATTTCGCCTGCTCTGAAGAAGGCTTCTTTGGGATTTTGTTTGTAGATGATGACCTTTTGGAGAAATTATTTTCCTTACGTCAATGTGGCATTTTTCATAGCGTTCAATCCTCGGGTAACCATCGACTTTATGGCGGGAGCCGCAGAAAAAACAATGCAGATTTCAGCATTTCTCTTAAACCGTGTCCTCGTAGTTAAGCGACTCCTAGGTACACAGGATACATTGCTTAGAAGTCGCTAGAGAATCTTTTCAGAGCACATAGTTCCACCGTGACTTTTCCTTTCTAGGATGGAATATGTTGTCTCAGATTTCCTTTTATACCAATATTGACACTGTTGAAATACCAATTAATGACAGGTAAATAGTAAAAATGTACAAATTCACGGTGAACGTGTTAGGTGTTTACACCTTCCTCGTAAGCAGCCACCAAGTTGTAACTTTTCAACTATGAATCGGTTTTCAAACGGCTGTCATACTCGTGTTCCGAATTTTCACTAACTCGATATCCTTCTTGCTATAACTTTAGGCGTCATTGGTAAGTGTTGACTTTCTCTCGATGTCCTCTTGACTCCTACGTGTCGTCGAGAGGATCTAAGCCCCATCGGGCGAAATCTGGAAGCGTGTTAGGTCATCCAAACATTTTCCACGTCCTCCTGGAATTTTGCTACAGTGGGGGCATTGAAAAGCCAAGCAGAAACAAGGAATGTGAATGCCGGTCTCTTGCATGCATTCAAAATGGAAACAAGATTAAATTCCCTTTGTTCTTTTCATCCTCCTCCTTTTTTGATTGTTTGTTTGAATGTAGCATTCATGTTCCGAGTTCACGATTTGGTAACAAATATGACACAGTTTCTTTCCTGGACAAACGTGGGCCTTGCCCGTATTAATGCGTATGAGTTGTCTATTAGTAGAGCACAATCACAGGAGTTGGCAAGCATTTTTCGGCTGTGAACCTTGTGTCATGAGATGTTGGTAACACGCAAGGCTGTCAAAGGTCCGCTGACAAGCCGAGCAATGAATTCGTTCTTGTCCTTTGTAAACAGCGTTGACAGGCTAAACAACCCCGACATTTCTTTCAGCAATGAATGTAGTTATCCCGATTCTTAAACCCATGGTCACAGTTTTGTCAATAAAAAGAGTATCCGAGGAATCCGGTGATACTGGTAATGGCATGGAAATGTTCTTCGCATGATAGACGTGAATGTATTTTCCGTTTGGGAAATCGTCGCCACGAAACACCAGACGTCCGCGCACCTCTTGAGGGTGCACTTTCAACGTGTAGCATGCAGGTTTTGCATTTCAGGAATGCCACAGGTAGTGTCTTTGCATAAGCCAGCTTGCTGTAACAGGAGTTCTGCATCTCTTCGTTGTTTGGCTCAGGCCAATTGTCGAATAATCTCTCATGCTCTTTTCCATTCGTCCTACGAGGATTGCTCGGGATAAACACATCTAGTCTTGAGTGTTCTTAATTGGGACGATTCTGCGCTTGGTGCTGCGTTTGTTCACTAATATCACTGTTATGCTTCCTCTGCCTTTCGAAGGGGAACGTGGGACATGTAAAGTGTAGCTCTTTCCATCAGTGATGTAAAATCGTTCGATTCTTGGAGTGTTGAATCTTGTCGATGACTTTGGAAGGTGTCAGTTCTGGCGGGCTGCTAAACTCGATCCAGACGGATGACTTCCAACTTTCGTGATAAATGAAGGGTCTCAAACTATCGTCTTCTTTTGCTCGGCATTGTCGTTTCAGTGTGGTTAACAAGGAATCCAACAGCTCGATGATGAACCCTTCAGATTTCTCCAGGGGTACGTCGGACTTGAAATCTTAAAATTTCACCGTGTAAATGCAAGCCGTGGTTCTAAATTTTCTGGATTAGCGTTTGTCCGTCTCTCGAATGTTATAATACTTTTCGTGTGTTACTGGCTGACCTTTGTTGGAGGTAAACTCTCATTGTCCAAACGCGGATGTGGAATTTGATTCACGTTCACGGATGTCGTCTTCAATATCGCTGGCATCGATTTGAGCCAAGACTTCAGCTCGTGTGCGAGGCGATATGTCTTATGATGGTCTCTCACTTACTTCTCCTTTCTCATTGAATCCTCTGATCGTATCATCTCGATTGCACAATTTCATTGGACTAGAGTATTCATTCAACTATCAAGCAGTCAAGAAGATGGGAGATCCAACACAGACCGAGCTTTCGATCAAACCTTTGAGAGTGGTCATACGAAGGTTTACTTCATGAAGACAACAGACTACTCCTTTCGAGATAAAAGTCAAGACAACTTGCTATACCTGTCAGCTAAAGGACACTTGGCTCCAGAATACACACAACGTCAAAACAAAAGAGCGACAGAGACCATGATACATGTTATCATTGTCAGGAGAAAAGACATTGCTCTTCACTGTGCCCTAAGAAAGAAAGAGAACGAATCAAAGAAAGCAAGAGGGAGAAGAAAAGAGGTCTTCCGAAGATGAAGAAAATCGCTGGAAAAAGGAAGAATAAAAATCCCATACCAGTCCGGAACGATAAGAAAAGAAGACGAGACGAAAGTGAAGAAGAAGAGAAACCTGTGCCAGTAAAGAATTTCAAATGAAAAAAAAATAGAGAGAAAGAAGAAGAAAATGGACTTTTGGTGATGTGTTGTAAAATTTCATTGTGAATGTAAAGAAAGAGAGAATATATCAGGAAGAAAACGTAATTGTCTCTTTATTTTGATGTTTATAATAAGGACGTATACTCACGCTCTTACACACGTCCATCATTTAAACATCATGGGAAAACGGATTTATGTGTTACTGATTCTGCAATCTTTGAGTAGTTTCTCTCTTCTTGAGAGGTGGGTGCCCCTGAAAAGGACCAAAGGTGTTTATTATTTTAACAAAATCATGAAGTGGAGGCAATGAGCTTTAACTGTCTTATAATCGTATATATCAATAAGTTTTCAGTGATCACTGCTGCTAATGACCTATGAGGGATAGTCCGCGCAGAGGGAGTGTTGGCTGGGTTATAATGCTTGGCTCGGGAAGGTCTTTTTCTCTTGGGTCGAGTTAAAGAATTATGATACAGTTGTCAGGGATACATTAACTCTGCCAAAATGTCTAGTAGTGCCGGTACCGTTTGACTTTTACCGTTCTTCCTCTTTACTTTTCACTTTTTTTATCTTCTTCTTCCTCTCGTTGTCTTCTTTCCTCTTCTTGCTATTGAATGAGAAAGGCCCGTTCTGCTTGCTTCTGGTGATGTAAAAATTTATCCAATTCTCCTTTCTGCCTCTGTTTAAAATCCTCTACTTGATGTAAGGAAGGAGAAGGCGGTGAAATTACTGATATCGGTGCAAATTCATGCAAAGCGGAAACAAAATCAGTCAAATACCAGTTAAAATCATTCTCTTCTGTAAGTATGACAGTGATTGTTTTGGCAGATGCCATGCCATCACTCCACGTCACCTCCGCAGGTGCACCCCAATACATCTTCCTCATAGTTTCCGCCAGGTTCAAACTATGTCGCATCGATTTACTACGCACGGACACTAGCGCACATATATGGAGCATGCGACTGGAAGAGAGACTCCATGCTCTGACTGAATTATATTACGCGACTTTGGTTTGGTGAAAGATGTTAGACTATAGATATCAGTAGCTCGCCTTATGATTTCAGCTGTTCTAATGACAAAATCTGGACAAACGCTGATTCCTCTACCCTAATTTCGGTGATGTCATTCAGCCTTGACTACCCCATGTATGTGAAATTATTACGGGCTGTCACGAAGATAACAAATACGGTTATTTGGAGAAGGACTTATGTGGAGATCCAAGGCTGCCTGAAGAGAATGTTGATGTCCGTCCCGCTATCAGACGAAGTTTGAGGAAGAGAAGAAGACCAGACAAAAAAGAGACATGAAAATCGCACATCATTTTTGCAAGTCATACATCTCTTTACCTTGAATTAATATACCCTATATTTATAATATTCCTGCCACTTATACGCCCTGTCATTTCGCAGAGAGAATTATGCTCCGACCCTTTATGCATGTCTATCTGTACATCTGTTTCTTAAATTTACCTTTTCTACATGATAACTTGAAATCTCCATCATCTGCAGTTACGTAAGTCTGTTGATGGTTTGGACTTGCGGTAAGAATGTTCTAATCGATTTCGGGTCAAAACATTATGGGTCAAGGTGACTGTGACTGAAGGAAGAAAGAAGGTTTACACACATTGTCATAAGTTCTACATCGATTCTATAAACCGGGCTATATATCATATACATTAACAAAATTTTGCAAATAGATTTCACTGGTAGCAAGGAAGAACAATGTCAGTTTCAGGGGTCAAAGGTCAAAGTTACTGTGACTGAACAGGAAAAAAAAATGTTTCTACATAATAACATTAGTTCTAGATTGTAGAACTAGGCCAAAGTTGATTAGGTGCATTAAAGGTAAAGAAGGAGCAAGTGGATCTGATAATCAAAAGTTCAAAGGTCAAGACCATTATGACTGAAAGAATAAAAATCATTCCTGCCCATTATATATTAATTGTACATCAAAGACTTGGAGCAAGCATTGTGGTTGGGTTGCAGTTGGGCCAACCAAAAAAAATCGCCTTGCTATTCAGTATTAAAAGGACAAAGGTCATTACCACTGACATAAAGAAGAATACTGTTTTCAGCATAATAACATTAGTTCTAGGGAATAGACCTGGAACGAATTTTGTGGTTGCTTGTAATTGAATAAGGAAGAAGTCTTGAATATTGGGGTTATAAGGTTGAAGGTCAAGGTCGCCATGACTTGATAAACAAGGTTTCTGCACAAAATAAATTAATTTATCAAATGTGTTCATCAACGTCTGTGGATGACTTGCATTGTATGTAAGAATGAAGCCTCTTGATCTTTTGGTCAAGGGTTAAAGCCACTGTAACTAGAAGAAGAAAGAAAATGGTTTCTACATTATAACTTTAGTTTTAGGCCATATACCTTTGCCAAATTTAGTAGATGGCTTGCACTCGCGGAATAACAGAGGCCTATTGATTTCAGATCATAGGTCAGGATCCTTGTGGCTCAAAAAAAAATGGAGTTTGTAAATGAACTTTAGCTCTAGAATAATTTTCTTTGAACAAACTTTGTTGATTCCTTGCATTTAGGCTAATACAGGGACCTTTAGATTTTTTGTTTCTAGACGGCATAGTCACAGACGTGGTAAGTCTAATTGAATATAATAATGTATGCATTAATTCAAGAACGCACACTAATCAAATGTCAAGGTCATTGGGGTCCATAAGTCAATAATGTTTAGAGTAAACCAAATGTCCGTCTAGTACCTAAATAGATGGCACTTAAACATGGAGCTGGCTTATAATGTGTCGTTCTCAATGCTTTTGTATTATTATTATTATTATTATTATTATTATTATTATTAGTTGCAGTAGTAGTAGTAGTAGTAGTAGTAGTAGTATGCATTAACAATTTTTTACGCTCTCCCTGTAATGATAATAGGTCTTGTGTGATCTGACTGAAAGAAAAAAATGTTATATGCATAATACCTTTAGTTATAGAGTGTGTTTATGTAGGTATTACAGTTAAGGCAAGGAAAAGGATCTTAATATTGGTATCAAAGGTAGTTGTGATTAGGAAAATTCTATCTCTAAATATTTACCACGATTTGTTCTTCGTGTAATAAAGAAATCTGTAAAACATGCATGAATGTCAGTGGTGAAGATGATGGTGAAGATGTCAAAAAATTATGTCCGCACATTGTTTAGTTTCAGACGTTGTACTTTGACTAAATGTCAAAATCTTTGAGACCCGTTGGTCAGTAATATTCAAGTCAACCATGCATTACTAGTGTCTACATAAATGACTATTGAACATGAGTAAGCGTGTAATCCTCCCTTCACACTGCTCTCACTTAATCTGGTGAAGTATTTTTTAGACAAAAGCAAGGATTTACCAGGTAGAACAGGTGGAAATAATATTTAAATTGGAGTATTTCTGTTGATATTCATATTAGATTGATATTCAAATTGGATTGTTAGTGTTAATGCTCATGGTAGATTGATACTTCAAGTAGAATGTGGATGTTAATGCTCATCTTATATTTATATTTGAATTGAAATACTGATGTCAATGCTCGTGGTAGAGTCACGTTTTGTGGGACAAGTCACATTTAAAGCACGTAAGCTAAAATATTATAATCTGTTAGCAACAAATATGTAAATGCCAATCATGAAAGCGACCCACACAACTTAATTCCAAATGTAACGATATTGCATACCAGGTGTTGCCATTTGGAGAATGTGAAACATTATATAGCATTCTTTCACTATAAGGCCCTAAATAATAACATCGTTCCAGTTAAAGGCGAGCGTGTTTAGTAACATTACATATATCGTGTACTTTATTATTCAACCGTCTCACTGAAATGTGGAATATTCTGTATCAGTGATGAGCATGACATTTTGGATATATTGTCATATTTTCATATATCTTATAATGCTTGTGCTCATTTGACATATATAAAAAACGGACAACAAACAATAGTCAAGGAAGAATAAGTTCTATATGACGTGTTCTGATGATTATATATAGTACGATCTTATGTTGCGAATATGGTTTATACTGTTGGTCCAACTTGAATTATTGTTACACATGTTTAAAAACATAAACGATTTACGAAACTCGTGTGTTCGCTTTTATCATATTGTGGTGGTCCTTAGTTTGGAGTTGTAAAACACGAGAGTACACGAGGAACAAATTGATTTCTATTAAGTTGAATAGTCAGAGTCCAGGACGTTTCTAAAGCATATTTTACCAGATACACTTACGTGGCATAGCAAGTTTATACATGCCATTTGCTTGGACTACGATGTCCATCACTATCCCTTGGAATATATCCCCTAGGTCATAACTTGGAAACTAATGAGATCTCCATCCTAAACTTGCAAATACAGTTACTGGGCATGACAATACAAATTTATTAATGCAACTGCCACTTGACACATGTCCATCCTTACTCCTCAGTGGACTCAGTCCCTGTGTCAAAGACTTTAAACTTTGGAGAACCTCATCCAATAACAATGTAGACCTTAATTGGGCATCGAAAGACAAATGCACAAATCCATTTGGAATTGTACCGTAGGGGCATCCTTACCGCATGGAGCTACCCAAAAGACTCATTCCTCTAGTACATTGTTTGTATTTTTCTAGAAAGTCAGACATGGTAGTGGTAGTTAGACATCATAGCATGCGTAAGATGTAAGACGCTATAATCCATGCAATTCGTGTCAACTGATAATATTTATTTACTTTGTGTGTCATAAAAGGCGTTATGACACGCCTCTAAGAACAAATCAACTATTGTAACATTCATATACTGGACATTTATCAATCAATTTGATATAAGCACAGTTCTTTAGAATAAGTCTTATCTCCATTTGCCCACTAAAATAAAATTGTCCAGTATGAATTGTACCAATATTGTTCAGGTAAAGTCCTTTTTCCTTTTAAAGAGTAATGGAAATATTCTATAAGTAATAGCAAAGATTTCTTTTAATTCACAATGCAAAAGCATGGATACCGCGTTTGATTGAAATCACATATATATGTGACCAAAAGGTTGTATAGTGGTCATTGCTCCTGGGCATGTAGATTTAATGCTGCACTTTGGTGAAGTTTTGAAAGAAAGACGCACAAAACCTGTCTTAGAAATAAAAGTTTGTTTTCCCCGTTCAGCCAGTAATCAGTGTCATTTGCATCTTTTTCTTTATCAAAGACTCTGGTAACAAGTAGAAATGTCAGGCAGCACATTCAAGATGGGGTTGATATTGGTATTGTTACTAGGAACCATTGCCGTGAAAACATGGCAAAAACTCTCTATAGTCCGCAGGCCTGGATATTTACTTGCATGATTTCATTTGTTTTTCCTCAGGTAATGTAACAAGTACAAATGTCAGACATCACATTCAATATGGGGCTACTATTGGTGCCGTTGCTAGGAGCCATTGCCATGACAACAGGGGCAAATAACTATATAATCAACAAGTTTGAGATTGATTCCATCAAAGGACCATTTAGTCATATGGTACTGGACAAGAATACAGGAAATATTTATACAGGTGCGATGAACAGTCTATATCAGCTTTCATCCAACTTGACATTGATAAAGAGTGCAAGAACTGGGCCAAAAAATGACAATCCAAACTGCCAGCCACAGAACATAAATGCATCTTGTGATCAACCCAAAACGCCAATGAATGTCTACAATAAGGTCTTGGTAATAGATTCCAAGAATAAGAAACTAATTTCATGTTCAAGCATATATCATGGCATCTGTGAAAGGTACAATCTAAGTGACATCGAATCCAAGGATCCAGATAGTTATTTTCCAGTTGTAGCAAATGATGATCGAAGCACCACATTAGCATTTATTGCACCAGGGCCGCTAGATGGTTCCTCCCAGTCAAAGGTTCTTTATGTCGCTGCCTCTAGAGATACTGCTGGACAGTCAGTATCCCGCGATCTTGTCCCTGCAATAGCTAGCCGCAAATTAGAAACGTTTGATTTGTTTTACAAAGGCATAAATACAAGCTCATCCAGAAGTATTCAGGCTATGCACAGGGATACATTCCCAGTTGATTACATCTATGGATTCAGTTCTAATAACTTTAGTTACTTTGTTACTGTTCAGAAGCAGAACCCTTCCACAGAGTCATACATTTCCAAGTTGATTCGTGTCTGTCAGGCAGATAAACATTACTATTCATATGCAGAAGTGCAGCTTAAATGCATGTACAACGGCAAGCTCTACAATCTAGTCCAGGCAGCTTATGTTGCTACGGCGGGACGGGAGCTTGCCCAAACCATGAAAATTACGATGGATGAGGATGTTTTATATGTTGTGTGTAGTATTGGAAGCCCAAACACAGCCATTCCTGGAAGTGACTCAGCACTTTGTATTTATCCACTGCGAACAGTTCGGAGGATATTTACTGAGAACATAAAGGCCTGTTTCAATGGGATAGGAAATACTGGACCATCTCATATTATAACAAAAGTTGCTTGCCAGAAAATGAACAGTGTAAGTTATATTTTCTTATTAGTGTGTATACCAGCTGAGATAAAATTAAAATTACTTATTTCTTCAAATGTGTTAAGTCTGTATAGGTGCTCACGTTATCTTCATCAAAACGTTCACACATTCATAAGAAGATTCATTACTACACAAATTCTTATATTAAAACATAAGGGATTAAACTAGTGTAACTATTTACTCATACATTTTACGAGGTTATTATTATTATTATTATTATCATTATTATTATTATTATTAAATTCTCATATGATCAGAGTTTGATCTCGGCTGTGATTTTGCATTAATGGCACAAGAAAGGTAATTTATGATCCACTCAAATATAAAAGACTTATCAACAATAGCAAATTAATCGACACTAATGTTGCCTTTCTCCACATCCCTTATGCTACTTGCTCTGAATTCATCGCGCTGCCCATAATATACATTATGTGGATGAACGTTTGAATAATAGAGACCAATGACACGGGGTGAGGAGTTAAGTTAGATTGGTTGCACTAATCCTTGTCAGTAACTTTATATTTAACACAGTGATAAATGATATCCAGTCTCACTATATGCAAAGATCTTCACAAGATGTGTTTCATGAAGATGCTGGTGACGTTTTTCTTTTATCGAACATTTGACCAAATTATAATAAGTTAAAGTGATAGCATCCAGTAGAAATTGTCCTTAGATGCTTCACTCTCTTCCACCACTGGAGCCGACTGATTGAATGTTTGGTAATAATTATGGTGATAATATTGTTTAAGTAAAAATGTGTAAATTGTCTGCCAAAGGATAAGGCAAACGAACGAAGTAACAGTGATTTCAAAATTACACTATATACAGATGTTCATGAAATGATTTTCATGTGCATGTCATTATATATTTGTTTGCAACACGATTCAGATTGCTATTCAAAGCAATTTCCCTAAGTCAAAAGAACAAATCATTGGATGCAAAAATTCCAAAAGACCAAAACAATCTTTGTAAGTTTAAGTCACCTAGGGAAACATGTTACGTATCTACATTAAACCTATCCATCACAATCAAGCCATCATAAACAACTAATTTTGCGTTAAATCAAAGGAAGGATTGTCCTTTAATTGAATGTTGGGAACATGTTGATAAAGAATGGACTCCATAAATCATTTTTATGTTATTTTTTATTTTCAGTATTGTAGCTTGAATAAAGTGAAATTAATACAATGTGAAGAATTTTTATCAGTTTTTAAAAAAGTAGACACCAAACCAAATTTTGGTGCGCCAAAACATGTTCTTGACCCATTAAAATATCACCGGGCATTGGTCCATATTCCTCAGTCCTAGATTAAACCTTCAATAATTCCCTATTTATTCCCGTTGCTTTCAGTTTCATTTTTGTTATAACTTCCATGGGTTATTTTAAAACTCCCCGTGTGGTGTCTCCTTTTAGATAACACGATTAACCTTTCCTGATACAGACTATCAAGGTATCAGTAACTAGCAATCAGTATTATTACAGTCATTCAATATTGATGATGACTATTGTGGAACCTACGGCATCAACACCCCCATTGATGGACAGACTCCCATACAAACAGAAGCAGTCATAACCTTCAATACCACAGTGTCTGCGGTGGCAGTCAAAAATAATGTTTTCAATACCATTGCCTTTGTTGGGACTGTCAAGGGACATATTATCAAGGTATGGAAATTGCACTCTACCTTTAAGTTCCACTATACAGTTTAATTCAAATAGTGTGTATGGAAATCTTGGCTCAAAAGTGTAAGGGGGGGGGGGGTAAGGGAAGAGGTGGGAATGAATGGGCTCTTTTCAGTTGCTGGTCTATTAAAACTAAAATTGGCCAGAAGTATCTTTTAAATCACTTTCAACTTAACTCTTTGTACAGTATACCACTTTTTGTTTTAAAATTCTCTATATTGTCCTTTCCTTTAATATGTTGGAGAGAAAACTCCACTAACAACTAGATTTTAAAAAATCAATTTTAAAAAAGGTTTAACTTTTCTATCCTAATTTAAAATATTTACACTGTTGTCTTATTATTGTGACAATATAAAATGACTAAACTTCATTTTTGTCATTTTTAATACATGCATACACTTTCTTTTTTAACGATTTGTTTACACAAGGTAAAAATGTTAATTTTTGTATTATCACAAAAGGCAAGGAAGGTAGTGGAGTTTACTTTAAAGAGTGACAAAATGTAACATTTGGTGCAAAAGTGATACAAAGGCGAGGTTTTGGTGCTGATATTTTCCCCATAATTAATCACCAAAAAGTGATGAAAATAGGTAAAGTTTGAAAACTTGGGCAAATAAATAGAACGTGTTAGTAACAAGTGCCTTAAAACAGTGTTTGTGGCCAAACGTTCCAAATTCGTCCATAGCAGTTAAAAAAGACAGATCTAGAAAACACATGCACTTTATGAGCCTGAAATCCCATAAACTATACCCCTTAACCCCTTTTAGAAAGGTCCTTTTCTTCTCAGCAGCATTTGGTATGTACAATGAAAGGAGGAACATGTTATGTTGTCTATCTTTCCGTCTGACATTTACCAATTTGGTTTCCAAATTATGACTTTAGTTATCAACCATCTACAATTATTAAGCTTTGTGGATTACTTGCGCTAAATATATTGAAGAATCCTGTCGATTTGGGGCTTAAAAAAATCAAAGGTCAAGTCGCTGTGACTTAAAGAAGGAAAACGGTTTCCGCACAGTAACTTGACTTCTCTATCGTTTATAGTTACGTGGCTTCGTTGATGGTTGTGGTACCCATGGTAAGCAAGAGTTCTATAAACGTTCTGCTTAAATGGTGAAAATCAAGATCACCGTTTACCGTGTATATGTGTGTGTGTGTGTGTGTGAGAGAGAGAGAGAGTCATATCGCTACGATGTATGCAGTGTGGAAGCTTATAATGATGTCTAACCACTTAGAGCAGTCGATAACAATGAGTGAAAGAAGAAACTCTTTGGATGAATTGCATTTGGTAAAAGAAAGAAAGATATTATTTCATATATATATATATATATATATATAGGAAGGAAGGATTCTAACAACTTTCTGCTTCAAATGGTGAAAGTCAAGATCACTATAAGTGACGTGTGATTTGGATTTTTATCGTTGCTTTAACAATTTTTAAGTCATATGGCTACCATGTCTGCAGCGTGGACGTTTATAGTGACGTCAAACCACTTAGTTCATCGAGGCAATCGGTCACTGCGGGTGAAAGACAAAACATGTTTTCTTCCGAATAATATGAGTTTTCCATTACCAAACTCTTTGGATGGATTTCATTTGCAAAAGGAAAGAAATATCTTGATTTGTATATAGGAATAATTCTATAGATGTTGGGGATAGAATATCCAAGGTAAAGGCAAAACAGCCATTAACACTCAACTCATACTCATGCATGGTACTGTTTTGTATAAGGGAACACGTTGTTGAATGTAACAGCACATATATCTTATGATCTGAGCAAGCAGAACAACCTTAATCAGCTATCACAATAATAAATTGGAGATGTGAAGAATGTATTTTAAAAACTACATAACTCTTTTGGGAAGTTTATTTTGGGCTTTTGAAAATGAAGACTTCCGTTATAATACAGATTTGTTGTTGTTTTCGTTTGTGACATAGCATGATGCGTTCCAACGATATTATGTCTGTAGTCCAAGAGACATCTGTAAACTTGATGCTGATTCAGTCAAATGCTTCCTGCGGACGGTTGGTTGGAATAATGTACAAGAAAAAATACAAAATCGATAGTTACGGATCAGCTGCAGAAAATTATCATACTGATTGAAATTAATGAAAACCAAGATGTTTTCTTTCAATATACCATTTACATCAAACGTCCTCTGTACATGATATATGTCTGTGCTTGAATAATAATGATTCTCATCAAGTGATACAACCTGCGCATTTATTGCCGGCATTCCGATAATGGCTGTCGTTTCTGAGACATTAATTTGTGATATAGTTTTAATCATTATGTCAGTTTGAAATTTTGAATTCGGGTCAGATTACATGTAGTTTATATTATTATACCGATATTATATCACAGTTAGATCTATAACTCAAGTAAAGGAGCATAATTGCACGTAAGGAAGATAATGATTACATTGGAGAGGAAACATAGGCTAATAAATCAAAATTGGGAACATTTCCATCCCCCACACGCGTGGTCATATCGCGTTTCTGTATTTGTATTTGCATTCGGTCAAATAAGATAGTTGCAAAGTGGAATCTACTCTGTATGAGAGGATATACAAAATTTCAAAATCTAATGAACGTTTACTGGTCAATGGTTTCAAGACGAGCCAATTTTTCTGAAAGATTCAAATTTCAGAAGTCTTAACTGATGTTCCACAAAATTTTTTTTTTTTCTTAATAGGAAGTACAAATATTTTCTTTTAATAGAGGGATGATAAAAACAATAATGGTTTTGTTTTGGCTGAGACGTTTTATCGCACCAGAGTGACATACACAGGGAAATCCAAATACAACACTAGTTTCTGTACCTAGAGAATGTAATCTTCATTTTCTTCATTTTGTTGCAAAAGGAATTGCTTTAACAACTCGTTAAAATTTCAAATCTTAGCAGGAATTGTATGATCTGTTCAATGGGGACCTTTTTTCGGGGAGGGGGTCAGGTGGTTTCAACTTTATTGTTTTTACATTTTTTGTTTCAATGTCTTTCGTGGATCGCGAGATCCGCAGTGAGCCACCAAATTGCACAACAAGCGACTTAGTTGAAGAAATAAATGCGTATTCATCCTCAGGTTTAAAAATAACAAGATAACAAGTAAATACAGCATAGTGAATATGTGTGCGTGTCATTTTGCTTGTTTGTTATCCGGATATTTGTCATGAACCTGGATATTAGTCAAGCTTTTGTTTGTAATGTTTCTGCTGATTTATATTATTATTTTGACCACAGTTTCTTCAAATTGTCTCTGCATTCCTATTTCATAGGAAATTTTCTTCTCCATGTTTGGCCTATCCTTTGCTTTCTGACACGGCTCAGAATTTCAAAACTGGATATAATACTTTGTAAAATTACATATTTCTGAGGGGACCCGGGTGACCGAGTGGTCTAAAGAGGTTGCCTCTACCTATCTATGCCATTTCACCTACGTCTGCGTGGGTTCGAGTCTCGGGCTCGGCCAATGTTGTTATGTGAGAAAGCTTTCCAGTGGCTTCCCGTAGATTGGTAAGTCTTACCGAGGTTTTCCCGGGTTCTTCCTCCACGAGCTATACTTGCCGCTATGAATATCCTATGATTTGCTGAAAAATGGCGCAAACTCAAAACAGCCAGCCAACATATTTTGAAAGGAACGTTCATAAATGGAAACTTTTAACATCTTCATCAAAAACAAAGACAAAGTACATCGAAGACTTTTTCAAGAATACAACGCATTCTTGCCATATTAATAAATCAAACTCGCCGTTACGTTGGTAGTAAAATTTGTAGTAATTGAAAACTTGGTTCATATAACCTGGTGAAGAGGCTAACATATTTTGAGTCATTCCATAACAGTGTTACATCCAGATTTGTTTTATGAATGTGGTATATCAGGGTTGCCCCTTGTTCATTTCAATTGGATACTACACATTCTAGGCAACCCAGAACATGTATATGAAGTTCTTTCTAATTTTAAACCAATGTTGAACTGATGAAATCCCCTTTAGTTCCGATGAGTAATGTGTGCATTGCATGTTACTAATACAATAACAACGTGTTTTGATGAAGGCAATTAATGATCAAAGGGTGTTCATGTATGTCACTGTTGACATTCAGAATGTGCATTCAGATGATTTGCTTGAGAGTTTACTGATTTTATTAGCATGGTGTAAAATTCAGAAAGTAAAGAATCATGGAATTATATTGATTGTTTTATTTGTCTCATTTCAAGAACATGGAAATATTAGATGCCATATGAGTCATTAATCCCATAATACAAAGAAATAGTTACCAAGACTTGTTATTGCACACCTAAAATATATTAAAATGCCTTAAAAATCCAGGCAAGAATTGACAAGTGTCGAGTGCACATTTGTTGATAAAATACAACATTCTCTGTAGCTGGAGGAGGTGTTTGTCATACAGGAAATCTAGACTGGTCTCCTGCTCTTAATGATGCCAAAGTATAGAAAGCTCAAACGAACTATTGGTCTAAGAGATTCAGAACACAGCGTCGCGTATATCTTTATTGGTTGTTTAACTTTTGTCCATGATTCTAGATTATAATGCTCAAGGGTAAACAACATTAAACAAAGTAAATTGTTGTCCATGATTTAAGTTTAGATATGGTACACCGGATGTTTGTCAGGTTATAGGTTAAACTTTAGTTAAATAAAACCTGAAATTGTTCACTAATTTGATGGGAAAATGACCCACATCATGAGTCTCTAATTTTGTCTTAGGCTTTTATATAAAGATTGTGATCAACTGAATTATTTGTTCTCATCTTAATATGAGTCTTTGTGGTATGAATTTTAGTTGTGTTCATTTATACTTTGAGAGGAAATATTTATTCAATGGAATTACAAAAGATCATTGATATTTTTGAAAACACTATTTTTTGATTATTGTGAATTCATTCAAAGGCATTATGGACTATGGACACGTCAAAACCATTGGCACATCAGCAAATTCAAGATCGTAATTCATTCGGAATATCACAGGAATTCATTCAGAACACTATATGGTTTTGGACTTGTGAAAGAAGTTTTAGAATATTGGGGATTTAATTCACTATTCTCAAAGTTTATTTTTTAACTGTCACTTTGAATTATCGGGAAATAAATTACTTTTGTTGAATTTTACTAACCTTGTCGGTTTCATTTGGTTTATTTTTCTTATATCAAGACCATAGAGCTCAAACAACTGTATCACTTGAGAATAATAATAATAATAATAATAATAATAATAATTATAATAATGTGGACTTGGTATAGCACCTAATCTTTAGAAGCTCTATGCGATTTAAAATCGTTGAAACACATAAACACAAATATACATCGACAACATTACGAAAACAAACAGCATTAAATTAATTAAAAAAAAATCAAGCTGACAATAGTTAACGAAGTATACATTATTGTCTGTAAGTATTCCTGTACTCGAAATAGGTGGGTTTAAGAACACTCTTGAAAGAGATCACAGCGTCCTTTTGTCTAACGTCAATGAGCAATTCATTCCACACAGTTGGGCCCTGATGCGCAAAAGAACATTGTTCGTATGACTTCGTTTTAACAGTGGGGACAATGAGATTACGAGTTTCGGAAGAGGATCGCATGTTTTTAGGTCTAGTGTACACATGGGCGAGGTTAGATAGGTGTATTGAACTGAAGCCAGTCAACGAAATGTAGCATATTGAACAAATATTGTGTTTGATTCTTGATCGAACGGATAGCTAGCCGACGTTATAGAGGAGGGGGAGGTGTGCTCAGTTGTTTATACTGTGATGATTATCTGAGCAGCTTTGTTTTCAACTTTTTGAAGTTTCTGAAGTAGATACTGAGACAAACAACGAAGAAGTGACCAATCTTTAGAAGCTCCATGCTCTTGAAAGTATTAAGGAACACAAGTGTTCTAATGGCATCAGCCGAAAGAAAATTGCGAATGGTGCTATTGAATCTCAGCTCCAGATTGCAGGTTTATGGCATGTTGGTGTAATGAGAGAATAATATCGAGACTGACACCTAGATTTTGTATTGACTGAGTGAATGTAATATTGGTATTGCTAATACTTATTGTTTGAGGTATAGGATGTGAGAAGGTCTTTGTTTTGATGCCCAAGATGGCATCAGTTTTATCATCATTCATCTACAGCTTGTTACATGTCATCCATGACATCGTATTGGAAATGCACCTCTCCACGCCTTGGATGGTAGCCTCAACTTCAGCCAGGAAGCTATGTTTTGCATATTTGAGTGTGTAACAGAATTGAAACCGAGTGGCTTTTTGGACTAAATGAACAACACAAACACAATGTGATGGACGATGTAAATTTATAGAGTGAATTACTAAGAAAAATAAATAAATAAATTATATATATATATGATAACAAATGCAATGATTCTCTCCCGCTCCTATCATATGATTGATCCAATCTCTCTACACACATTCCCCAAATGAAAAATAAAAATATGATCCATATAATCTTACGTGTGAAAAGTGAGATTCAAATAACCTCAGGGACTGCAAATACGTTTTCACTAATATTATGCAACACAAGCGAGATCCACATAATCTCACGTATGTAATACCATTAAGATTCAAATAAACTCAAAGAATTCAAATATGCTTCGAAAAATATACACTGTAGACGAGATTCACATAATCTCCTATATTAAGCTATGTAAGCGAGATTCAAATAAACAATGAAAGCTATGAAAGCGAGATTCACATGATCTCATGTAATGTAAACAACAATATTGTACTCAATATTGTTATATTGCTCTTGTTTGAACTTGTTTCACGCGAAAATCTGGAGATCGACTCAGGGACTTTTAATTTCTGAAATGCGTTTTTCTCTCGTCAGGTTTGTGATCGCGTTTCCACTGCCTGGGCCAAAGGTATCCTGAAATCTGCCAAGGTTGGAAGACGGGAACCTTCAACATTACCGATCGTCAGATCGTAAATAGGGTTTTCCATACAACGGGCATCAACAGTTCCCGTTAGGAAAAGTGTTTCTACCGTGATCCTTGCTACGGGGATGCGACCGATCGTCTGATCGAGTAGCATACATGGGGAGTCTCACCCGAGCATTTGGTTATCCTGCACGAGGCTACGTTTGATCGCTACACCCGTGCAACCAGTGTCACGTAATGCTACGACTTCTCGACCGTTCGCGAAACCTCTCGCGGTTAGTACACGCGCTTCGGGGAAAAGACACGTGCCAAGTGAAGGCATACCTGGTTCTACCTGCACAAGACTAGCAGGCGTACCTTTACTCTGTATAGCCACTTCTGCCCTATGTGTAAGCCCCTTCCTTTCCCCTTCCTTTTAGGACATTTTACTTGAATATGACCCCATTCCTTACACAAGTAACATTGTACACCCTGACGACCTGTATCCCTAACTGACCTACTGGCCTCAGCTGATTTCATAAGCTTTCTAGGCATAGGCCTCGTAGACTGATTTCCAGATTTAAAAATCGTTTGAAACCACGTTCTGGGTTCGCCCATGAGCCTCGGCAAAAAAATCGGCCTGTTTAGGCATATCCAGAACATTTGAGAAGACTTTCTCTTTCAGAAACTGACTTAGTTCCCAGCCAACTGTGTTCAACAATTGATCTCTGAGCAAGAAATCAGTCAACCCTTCAAACGTTTTCACCGCTTTGCCGCATTCAATCCATCGCTATTCTAACGATGAACTGACCAAAGGTTTCTCCATTCTAGGGCTTCCTATACCTGAACGGTTTACGGAAACCTTGTTCAGTCAGCTCGTACCTTTTTAGAAGTGCTTCCTTCAGGACGTCGTAATCGAACACATCGTCTCTAGGGAGTCGCGAGTACACATCTAGTGCACCTACCTTTTAATAAAGCACTGAGATGCAGTGCCCAGTCATTTCGACTCCACTTCTGGTACTTGGCGTACCGCTCAAACCGATGAAGATAACTATCCATGTAATATTTTTCATCGTCAAAAGGGGTAATTTAGGACCCTTTAATTTACTAGAGGCAGAAACGTGTTCTCCTTTTGCAGCTGTTACTAACTCTACCTGACGTTCATGGTCTCGTTGCCTTATTTTTTCCTCTGCCTCTATGATTTCCAATCTTGCCCGCTTTTCTAATTCTACCCGCCTTTCCTCCGCTTCCCTTTCTAATTCCCTTTCTGATTCCCTTTTCTCCTTTTCAAGTTGTTGTACCCTTTCTAAACTTTCCCTTTCTAATTCCCTTTCCTTTGCCCTTTCATCCCTCTCCCGGGCTTGTTTTTCCCTTTCTAATTCCCTCGCCTTTACACTTTCATCCCTCTCCCGGGCTTGTTCTTCCTGAATAAATTTCCTTAAACTTTCCCCCTCATACCCGAGTTCTTTGCCTACAGCGACCAAGTCTTTAAGGGATGACATGTGTAGACTTTCACAAACAAAATGATGATGATTCACTTAATCCAAAAAAAAAAAAATATCCCACTTCTGACACCATTGTAACAGAATTGAAACCGAGTGGGTTTTTTGGACTAAATGAACAACACAAAGACAATGTGATGGATGATGGAAATTTATAGAGTGAATTACTAAGAAATTCACTAATTTTATATATATATATATATATATATATATATATATAT
>JAECUM010043060.1:0-41784 GCA_016617855.1 Megalonaias nervosa
GGAATGGTGCCACTACAACCCCGCTTTAATGTGCGAAAGTCGCACTACTTAATTAATTGCCGCGTAGAGGAAAAGGAAAAGGGACCCGGGGTGGGTGGTGCACGGCCACGCCCTTGAAACGCCTTTGGATCAAGTATCAAGCTCAACCCAGTTGTACTAATGGGTATCCCTATTGCGAATTCTGTGTTAGCCACAATCGTAATTAGAGTCACGGTGTTTATTAGTTTAAAATTTGCCTATTAACCTATATTAAAGTTTTAGCGTACTAAGCGTACATAATTAAAAGAAAGAACAAACAAAAAAAAACACAAAAAAAGAAACTACAGTCATTGAGACTATGTAAAAATGTTGAGTCAATATTCGGTTTCTCAAGCAGATTAGATTTTTGAACGGTCACCAAAGGATCAAATTTTTTGAGTAAGTTTGATCGAGTCGGGTATCTAAGCCAAACTAGATACCCTTGATAAAAGGCAATTTTTTTAGCAATAACCCTATAAAGGGCCTTAGGACGGCAGTACAAAAGACCAGCGGTCGTCTGCTTCGTCCACGATTTCCGCTGCTCTGCATGGTTCTTTATGCCGCTGATTTTTGAAAGCCTGTAACCCGTGTAATGCAGTTAGATGATTGGCAGCTTCAATCAGGTCGTCTAGAGGGTGCTTGTGGAAGGCGTCGCTGTAGTATTGTTCAAGAATTCGAACCCAAAATGTCCATTGTTGTGTTCTGGGTCTCCTGGTAGCGAGTTGTCGCCAGCCGATGTATTTTACAGCACAGACGTCAAAAATATGTGACGATTTTGTTCCTATATCGTCAAACAATTCTACCCTTTGGTTGCTCCTCTTTTTCTTTAAACGAGTGTATCTTTCCAGGGTTGGACGGCGATGCTTGGCTAAGCACTTTTTGGGATGACAAGACTGTCCTTTTTTCCCTTTTCCTTTTGGGATAGGAGAACGGCGATTGTGTGCACTTCTTTGAGGGGACATCTTTAGGCGTTCAGGAGTACAAAATACACTGAAGTCCATTGCACGACATGCGCCCTTTTATCTTATTTTTTTGAGGCCGTATGTATGGACTAGGTAATCGTTTGGTTTGTAACCCGTCTTTTTCACGATATCATTTACGTACTCGTTGTCAAAAAAATCCTCCCCTTTGTTTGTTCCTCTTTTTTTCTTTGGACGAGTGTGTCTTGTCTGGGGTGGACGTCGATGCTTGGCTAAGCGTTTTTCTTATGACGAGATTGTCCTTTTCTTTTTCCTTTTCCTTTTCCTTTTTGGACAGGAGAACGACGATGGTGGTGGTGTGCCCTTCTTTGAGGGAACATCTTTGGGCGTTCAGGAGCGCAAAAACACTGATACCTATCGCCTGGCACAGGTCTTGTTTATACTGGAATGCGTTGCCACTGATTGTCTTTACGTCCAATAATTTTTATGGCAGGCATCACGCGTCGTGGAGGGGTTCGCAACGGACTAAATCGAGACAGTTCTTGCTTGGATATATCCAGTAAACTCTGTAACATGCCCGATCTCTCGTGGACTTTGATTTTGGGGGCAGTGGGTCTCTCACTCGATTCTTGCTGTGTCGAAGTCATCCTTCTTGTTTGTGGTTATCTTCTTGGAACCATTTTTTTATACCAGCTGTCCGTACGGTAAAGTGAAGTGATTGGGAAGTCGCACTCGCTTCTGGTACACGATTTGATACCCTTTTTCTAAGGGTCGACTGACGATTTGGTGTGTGGCTAAACGTACAGTCTTGTGAGGTTGGTAGGTGGTCACTTTAAAAGCTTGATCCTCTCCAGACTGCAAGGCTTCTTTCAATACCCCAAAGATCACCGTTTGACTGGTGCGATAATTGAGAGTCAGTCAAAATATATTATTGTGTCTGTTTGTGTGTGTGTGTGTGTGTGTGTTTTTGTGTTTTATGCGTGCGCGTACGTTTATTGGTGTGTGTGTATTTGTGTGTTTGTTTGTATGTATGCGAGCTCGTACGTTTGTTGGTGTGTTTATATTTGTGTTTGTATGCGTGCTCGTACGTTTGTTTGTGTGTATATTTGTTTTATGCGTACGCGTACGTTCGTTGATGTGTGTGTGTATTTGTGTGTAAGTATGCGAGTCGTACGTTTCTTGGTTTGTTTATATCTGTGTGTTTGTATGCGTGCTCGTTTGTATGTTTGTGTGCATATTTATGTGTTTTTATGCGTGCGCGTACGTTTGTTGGTGTGTGTGTATTTGTGTATTTGTATGCGAGTTCGTACGTTTGTTGGTGTTTGTATTTGTGTTTTTATGCGTGCGCGTACGTTTGTTGGTGTGCGTATATTTGTGTATTTGTATGCGAGCTCGTACGTTTCTTGATGTGTATTTGTGTGTTTGTATGTGTTCACGTACGTTTGTTCGTGTGTTTGTTTTATATCTTAACAGGAAAAAAACCTTGTCCCTACACTATGTGGATAGCATATAATGGGTTATTTTCTTCCCTTCTGTGTTGATAGCATATATTAGGGTTATTTCTTCCCTTCTGTGTGGATAGTAGATATTGGATGTTTTCCTTCCCTTCTGTGTGGATAGTAGATATCGGCTTTTTCTTCCCTTTTGTGTGGATAGCAGATATTGGGGTTATTTCTTCCCTTCTGTGTGGATAGTAGATAGTGTGGTTATTTCTTCCCTTCTGTGTGGATAGTAGATAATGGCTTAGTGGATAATATATAATGTGTTTTTCCCCTTCCCTTCTGTGTGGATAGTAGATAATGGATTTTTTTCTTCCCTTCTGTGTGGATAGTAGATATTGGTGTGGATAGTATATAATGGGGTTTTTTTTCCCCTTCCCTTCTGTGTGGATAGTAGATAATATGTAACGTTATTGTAAGGCATGTTTTCCGTTACGTTCGTGCTTCTAGTATATAAATCATATCGGTCGTCATCATAGCGGGAGCTGCTAAGGCTAGAAGCGGACATTAAATTAGCGTTCAACGCCAAAAGGAAATCAGACAGAAACCTTATAGCGATTTTCCTTGATCTAGAAAAGGCATTTGACCTTGTTTGAAAGAAAGGTCTAATAGCTAAACTTAACCACTTCGGAATTACTGGACGCAAGTTCAATCTGATTGATAACTTTCTAACAGGTCGTAAAATAACAGTTAAAGTAGGAAACACCTATTCAGACGAGTACCCCTTAGAAAATGGCACCCCACAAGGAAGTGTACTCAGTCCTACTCTTTTCAACCTCATGATAAACGACTTGGACAAATATCTCACTTCTAAAAATATGAACATCTCACAATTTGCTGCTGACGGCGGTATTTGGAGAGCAGGAAACCCAGCTGCCAACCAAGTCATTTCGAAAATACAAAGCAGCCTAGATAACATAGGGAGATGGGGTGATAAATGGGGGTTTAAAATCTCACATGAAAAAACTATAGCCATTATTTTTATACCCAAACGGAACAACAATCTAATATACCCTAACTTATACATTCAAAACCAACTCATCAAATACGTCAAGGTGGTAAGATTCCTAGGCATGTACTTCGATAGCCATCTTATCTGGAATCACCACATAAACTACCTAATTAAAACATGCAACAAAGATCTAAACCTACTTAAAAACATTAAAGGATCAACATGGGAATCCGACCAAAAAACAATGTTAACCATCTAAAGGGCACTCATAAGATCGAAACTGGACTATGGGTGTCAGGTATATAACTCAGCCAAGCAGCCACTACTCAAAAAACTAAATGCAATTCAAAGAAAAGCGTTGGCTATCTGTACTAGCACATTACCCTCAACCTCACTTGATGAACTATAAATACTCACTGGAGACCTGCCATTAAGGCTGAGAAGGCAAGAAATAATGCTAAGATATTCAATTCGACTCCTAATACATCCCAATACGCATCGCACAAGATTGGCTATAAATAAGTGCAACAAAACCTTTAGTCGTAAACTTGTACCAAACTTACCAGGTGGAAAACTAATCCTTGAAATGAGGAAAGAAATACCAATTCTAGAACAACAGGAGGGATACATGAAACCCCCTGACCTAACACCTTGGGAAAACTCAAAACGAAGGATTAACACTAAAGCCACCGAATACGGAAACAAACTGGGACAAGAGCTCCAACTAAAGGCAAACATTACAGAAGATATACTTGACAACTATTCCAGTTTTGTGAAAATCTACACTGACGGTTCTAGATCACCTGACCCACCCAGAACAGCAGCAGCAGTGGTAATCCCAGAACTCAACATTCAAATGGGAGCCAGATTACCAGACCACTGCTCCACATACACTACTGAATTCTGGGCCATAAATGAATCCTTAAGCTGGGTCTTAGAAAACAATATCACTAAAGCGGTAATCATTAGCGACTCCCTTAGTGTAATAACATCAATCAAAACAAATAACACTAAAACAGGAACAATGTTCCTTGCCAGAGCTTCCCACTTGCTAAAAGAAATATCCTCCAGAAACCTAGTTGTGGAATTTGTATGGATACCATCGCATATAGGAATCTCTGGCAACGAACAAGCGGACACAGTCGCTAAAAATAAACTAAAAGACCCTAACCCGGCCCCACTAAAGTACAGTATCACCGAAGCCCAAAGCATAGCCAGAACATATATAAACAATAAATGGCAGGAATACTGGCACTCTACCAATAAGGGCAGGAAACTATACTCCACCGTTAAGGAAGTAGACAGGTCCATAAAATCACCACAAGTTAACAGCCTGGACCAAACAATTATAAACCGCATAAGAACAGGAACAACAAAACTAACCGGCAGCTTTGGTAAATATTTAGGACCGAAACCAGCTAATATAAACTGCTACCACTGCCGCACCCTAGAGGACCTAAAACACATTTTCAATGATTGCCCCCAACATCAATTAGCCAGAAAAACATTCCAAATGGCACAAAAAGAAATCGAATCCCCATTTGCATACCCAGAGTTCCTAGATAGTAATAACAACAACCTTATTACAACATATAAGAACATTATTAAATATTTAAACGAAACTGACCTCAAGAGGAAAATCTAAATGACAAATCAAAAAATCTTTAGGCATATAGACAACATAAATAAACTCAGTAGGTAAACAAACGGCTCAAATTATAGGGTAGAGTCCTTGATGCGTCTAGCAGGGACCTGATTATTCAGCAAGGACGCCTACCCCCTTCAATAAAATAAATACCGGACAATTCAATAAAAATTTTAAAATAAAAAATCTAAATACACAATTAAAACATACTAATAGGTACTACTCCCCCAGACGAATAAACATACAGTGCGGGTGGCATTAATACTGGATAGGTGTCTATGATGCGTCGACAGGGACCTGATTACTCGGCATAGACGCCTGTCTAACCAAAAATAAAGCCACACGCATCAAAAACCCGCTAATCATGAAAACAAACGGCTCAATACATAGGGTAGGGTCCTTGATATGTCAAACAGGGACCTGATTATTCAGCAAGGACTCCTGCCCCCTTCAATCAAAATAAATAGCTGTAAGAACTGCCAATTAAACAAAACTATTAACTAATATTAACAAAACAAATCCATAAAAACCTAATTAAAAATTTTTTTTTTAAAAATTTTAAAAAAATGACATTAAAAATCTATTAAATCCTACTCTCTCCCACTTATATAACTCTCTATAGCTTTTGCTCTAACTAACCCTACTATAACAATCCCTCCATACCGAACGGTGACAGTCTCCCCATTAGAATTAGAGTCCAACATCGGGACACACAGGGCCCACAACACAAGGTGGTAGCCCCGAGTGGCCGAGTGGTCTAAAGCGCTATCCGTTACGGATCACTGCGATCTCACCTCTGTCTGCGTGGGTTCGAGTCTCGGATTCGGCCAATGTGGGTATGTGAGAAAGCTTGCCAGTAGCTTCTCGTGGGTCGGTGGTTCTTTCCGGGGTTTTCCCGGGTTCTTCCTCCACCATTAACACTGGCCACCATGTATAGCCTATCGTGTGTTGAAAAATGGCGTTAAACCCTACAACAACAACAACAACAACAATAAGGTGGTAGCATAAACAGACTAGGGAAATACAATACGGCCCCAAATAGACAATATAAGGTGGTCAAAAATCCAATGACCATCAGGCCCCGCTGCACAAGGCGGCAAAATATTACTCTAAGTCAAGAGATCGACCCCAAACAACTAAAGTTAAAAATCCTAGACCAAACGGCCCCTAAAAACAGGCACACCCAGTAAGACCTCAAAATTATCACATATAAGGTGGTCTAAGCCCAGGACCATCAGGGACAGTCACACAAGGTGACAAAATACTGGTAACCAACTGACTGTCACCCAAGGTTCTCTAACTAACACATCTAACTTCTAATGTAACAAAAACAGCACAGAGTTCCAAAAATTTTCATAGACAAGCGGACCAACACCCTGGAGGCAGCCCTCAATGAGCGTGCAATGCGCGCAACCAATAAAAACTCGCCTAACAACCAAAACGTGAGTGAATGATGGCACTACTCCCACTCACCCTATGCTTGAGCTAGACTGAATAACATAAGTGTGTGCTGGGACTATCCCCACTCATGTAGGCCTAACATTCAGGTAGCTATGGAACTTATTGTTCTGCTACCTGACGGTAAAATTAACAGCACTCCTTGAGTGCATTAACGCCTGGGGAATGTGGCACAATTCCGTAACTCAAGGAAAATTAACATCCTCCGGTGCAGGAATTAACAACTGGCACATGCACTTGTGTGCGCACGCCAGTATAATCTAAACGACGACGACGCTCATAGCGGTCTTTTTTCTTTCATTCCTGCACCAGCCTTCGACCACAGCACATCGATCACAGCACATCTGCTATTCCGCTAAGGGGGTTTCGCCTCTCTAAAGAAGTTGGTGCTCCCATACCACATAGCAGGCCGTAAACCATCAAAATCTGTACATAGTCCGGCGCTAAAACAACAACACAACAATATAAAGCCAAGAAACATCGACAACGGAGCAAGAACCCTAACGCACTGCAGCCCGCCTAGCAGCCCGCCCAGCAAACCACACTTCTAACAAAGGAAATATTTTTATTAACAAAGAAACTCAAGTAAGGTAGGAAATATTTGTACTAAGCCTGCGGGCATTACATTCTGTGCTGTTTTTAATTCATTACCTATCTTACCTCCACTATAATCCCCCCCCCCCCTTTGTTACTAAACTATACCTTCCTTTGTTCTATACAACTAACAAATTTGACGCCAATTTTCCTTAAACAGGTTCTAGGTCACATACTAGAATATACCTGGACTGAGTCCTTACAGATTATCTAACACCGGAAAGCCTGTGAGATTCTCAGTTAAAGGAAAAATCAAACACGCTAAATCTCTGCTAACTCTATCTTTCTATTACTCTTACTAGTAACACCCTTCTTAACACAGGTACTAGGAACCATACTAGTATACACCTGGACAGAATCCTAGCAAGTTTTCGTGAACTTGAAATCCGCTGCATGCTATTTTTATCAGTAGCAACAGCAGCCAATTACTAAAACTAAGCCCCAGTAGTGTCGCAGGAGCCCTCACAAGAGTACATAAAGGGCAATTCAAACTAATCTGGCCCAACACAGAATGCATCATTGTATAATGCAGTACTCTTAACCAAGTTCAAAAATTTCTTCAAATTGAACACATAGGGAACATTAAAATCAAAATAATCAGACACAAGAAAATACTCAATCCAATAAAGAAAATAAACAATCCAAATACAAGAACAATGACTGAAAGCCAAATCAACGCACACCACCCCCACCCCCCTCAAATAAAACACCCCCTACACCCAAATTTAAAGCAGTATTATCATTAGCAGGGCACAATAAAGACTTGGACAGCCACACCCTGGAACACAAACTCAAAACACACGGCACCATTGTATCAAAGACTATAGACTAAAAGACAGTAAGGGCCAATGCACATTTAAAGCAGTCTTAGAATCCATCACTCCACTACCATCATTAATTAAACTAGGCCCGTCAGGGGTCAGACATAGGCTTGAACTGTTTATCAATAAACCACGGTTCTGCGCCAAATATCAACATTGGGGACACTATGCCTGCCAATGTAGACACCCAACAAGGTGAGCAAACTGCGGGGGCCAACACCGCGGCATCTGCAGGAAAACTACCCCTAAATGTGCCAACTGTCGGGGGCCACACTACCCCAGAGCAACAGACTGCACATATGCCATCAAAGAGAATAAGAAAATAGAATTCATGAACACCAAAAACCTTACATACAAAGAAGCCTCAATTAAGGTCAACCAGGAATTAAATAAAACTTCAACTCCCAATCAGCAATCCAGCAACCCAGCTCAAAACCAAAAGATAGGCAAAAAAGATAACACTCAAATAAACAAACAGTCCTCCCCAATAAGCAAAAAACAACCAAAACTCCCCCCTCCACTCATCCTGACCAAATAAAAAAAAGACCAAACTCAACCCTGAACCATTAGATAAAAGTGCTAGGTAAAACCACCAGAGATCTAACGAACAAAATCAAGCAGCCCCGCAAAATAATACCAGCCAAAATATAATAACATGGCAAATACTTAATGAGGTGCTTAAGGCAATAATATCCAACAACATCCAAAACCCACCAGCAATAGAAAATCCTATCACGCTGCTTAATCAAATCCTTGCTAAACACATGTAACATCAATATAAACACCAAACAGGACTTTAAAAATAACAACAGCAACATATTGGAATTAAAACAAAAACTCAGCCAACTAGAGCCAAAACCAGATATAATCTGCCTTCAAGAAACGCACATCACAGACAATTCCAATTATAAACCAAAAATACCAGGATATTTCCCAGGCATATTCAAAAATCGAGCCAATGGAAAAATGGGGGAGGGTTAGCAATATTCATTATAAACATCCTCCCTAACACCGAAGTAATAACAGTCCAGACATCAACCGACGCCAGCAAAACATTCGAAATGCTGGCTGTCCTAGTCAACTTCGGATCAACCACTATAAAAATCTTTAACATCTATGACCCGGGCAGTGCCAACCCAATCAACTTACAAACCTATCGTCAAATCTCTCAACATCCAACAGAAAACCTTATTATCTTTGGGGATTTCAACGCTCACAACGAAATCTGGGAGGGGATAAAACGGATAATAGAGGCAGGTTGGTAGAAGCTTGGACAGCTGAATCCAACCTGGTCATCCTCAGCGACGGCTCCAAAACCAGACTGGACCCTGAGGATGGCTCCCTTACAGCCATTGACCTAACCATCTGTACACCCAAGTTTGCACAGTTGACAAACTGGTGGGTGGACCAAGACAGTACGTTAGGCAGTGATCACTTCCCCGTCATTATCTCTCTCCAGATGAACGTGCAACACAACCCCATTGAGATCCCACCGAGATGGAAATATAGTAAAGCTGATTGGGAAAAATTTAAAACTATCCTTGCAGAAATTAACATCAGAGAGCTAGAAGATCCGAACACTAACACATTCAATAACAACATCATCAACACCATACAAGAGGCAGCCATACTAAGTATACCAAAATGCAAAAAATCACAAACCAAACAAACGGTGCCCTGGTGGAATGATGAATGCAAAAAAGCCCATTCAGAAAAGAAAAAAGCACTTAATCGATTTAAACACACTAAAAACTCTCTAGACTTCCAAGATTATAAAAATAAGGAAAAAAGCCTTAAGCAGATCATTAAAACAGCCAAAGAAAAATGATGGCAACACGTTTGCTCCCACTTAAACACAAGAACAAACTCCAAGCAAGTGTGGGACAAAATAAAACTAATCCAGGGAAAAACAATCAACATCACCCCTAAAATAAAAGGTGCAAATAGTGACAAAGAAAAAGCAAACCTGCTCTCCAACCACTTCTCCAACATGAGCAGTAATACAAACCACTCTCAAAAGTTTCAAGAACATAGAAAAAAAATAGAAATTTCCCACAAACATCTTTTCAAAGACTTAGGAACAAAAGAATCAGACTTAAATAGCGAAATCACTCTGTATGAATGGGAAATAGCACTAGGGTCCAAAAAGAAACATCACCAGGAAAGGATGAAATTGGCTATGTTATATATAAAAACCCGCCAACCAACATCACAACAGCTATTCTTAAATTACTAAACAACATCTGGAACAGTGGCCAACTACCTACCAGCTGGAAACAAGCCATTGTCATACCTATCCCTAAACCTGGAAAAGACCCTAATGACATAAACTCATACAGACCCATCTCCCTTACCAATAACATATGTAAAATTATGGAAACCATCCTGGCCAATCGATTGAAACATCACCTAGAAAACAATAATCTTCTTTCGGGAAATCAATGCGGCTTTCGTAATAAGTGGTCCACCAATGACCAATTACTAAGACTCGAAGCTGACATAAAAATTTCATTCAACTCCAAGAGGAAAACAGATAGGAATCCCATAGCGGTCTTCCTCGACCTTGAAAAAGCCTTTGACCTTGTCTGGACCAATGGACTGATTGCAAAACTTAATCACTTCCGCATCACTGGACGCATGTTCAACTGGATTGAGAACTTCATCTCAGGACGAAAAGTCTTAACCAGAGTGCGAAACACCCTATCAGATGAGTACCCCTTAGATAATGGAACCCCACAATGGAGCGTACTTAGCCCCACTCTATTTAATATAATGATAAACGACCTGGATTGCAACCTTACATCAGCAAAAATAAATATTTCTCAATTTGCTGACGACAGCGGAATATGGAGAGCTAGAAACCCTGCTAGCAAACAAGTTATCTCTGAAATCCAGCAAAGTCTTGACAAAATAGGGAGATGGGCAGATAAATGGGGGTTTAAGATATCTCAGGATAAAACAGTAGCGATAATTTTCACCCCTAAAAGGAAAAGACAACTTGTCTACCCCAACCTTTACCTTCAAAATCAAACAATAAAATATGTTAAAGTAGTTAAATTCCTAGGTATGTTATTCGACCAACACCTCGAGTGGAATAAACACATTGAACAATTAACTAAATATTGCACTAAAGACCTTAATCTATTAAGAAACCTCAAAGGCACCATCTGGGGATCCAATCAAGAAACCCTAACAACACTCTATAGAGCACTCATAAGATCGAAACTAGAATACGGTTGTCAGGTATATAACTCGGCTAAGCCAAATCACCTGAAAAAACTGGATGCCATCCAGAGAAAGGCACTGCTGATCTGTACCGGCACGCTACCCTCAACATCATTGGATGAACTATGCATACTCACTGGCCAATTACCATTACAATTAAGGAGGCAAGAAATGCTCCTCAAATACTCTATCCGGCTTGTCAGCCACCCAAACTCGCATCCAACAAAAAAGGCCATTATCCGATGCAACATTACATTTAGTCATAAACTCGTTCCAAACACTCCTGGCGGAAAACAAATAGTTGAACTGCGGAAAAATCTGCCAATCTTGCAACAGCAGGAGAATTTTCTAAACCTCCTGACCAAGCCCCTTGGACTATCTCCAAACCAAGGATTAACTCTAAAGCAATCAAGTACGGAAACAAATTGGAACAAGAGCTAAAACAAATCTATCATTGCAAGCGATATTCAGGACACCTATTCTAGTTTCGTTAAAATATATACTGATGGATCCAAAACACCTGACCAACCTAGAACGGCAGCAGCGATAGTCATCCCAGAGTACAACATACAAATGGGAAGCAGATTACCGGATCACTGCTCTATATATATATACAACAGAATTCTGGGCTATCATCGAATCACTTAAATGGATCAAATCTAATAATACCCCAAAATCAGTAATCATAAGCGATTCACTCAGTGTAATTACAACAATTAAAAATAAAAGCACTAATTCAAAAGATAACTTCCTTGCCGAGGCTTCCCACCTATTAAAAGAAATATCCAATAGAAACCAAATAGTAGAATTTATGTGGATATCCTGACACATAGGAATCCTCGGCAATGAACAAGCAGACGGAGTCGCAAAAAGAAAACTAAGAGATCCAAACCCTGCCACACTTAAATACAGCGCTAGCGAAACCTTAAACATTGCTGAAAATTACATCAACACTAAATGGCAGGAAACATGGAATGACACACATAAAGGTAGAAGACTATATTCCACCCTAAATGAAGTTAACAGGTCCATAAAACCACCTAATACAAACAGCTCGGACCAAAAAAAATCATCAACCGTATATTAACAGGCAAAACAAAATTAGCGAACAGTTTTGGAAGACATTTGGGTACTAAACCCACAACCATCAACTGCTACCACTGCCAAAAAAATTGAGGATCTCGAACATATATTCAATACTTGCTCTCAGCACCTACAAGCTAGGAACAAACTACAACTAGTACAAAAGGAAATTGGATACCCAACTACCTACCCTGAAATAATAGGAAAAACAACCCCAATATCGCTAATACTTATAAAAACATCCTGCAATTCCTAAACGAGGCAAAACTTAGGGATAAAATATAAAAATTACCAACAATAAAACCACACAAACCAACAAATAGCATCCTTAAACACTGCGCGGTTGTTTCTGAAATGTCGATCGGGGCCTGATTACTCAGCGGAGACGCTCGTGCAGATCGAAATCTTAACTTGAAATAGGGCGTAGCACAAAATTACCAATAACAATGTGCGGGGGCCCCCGAAATGTCACGGGGGACCTGATTACTCAGCGGAGGCACTCGCATATATTAAAAATCTAAACCAACATAGGGGGAAACAGCCAAATAAATTACATAAGACTTAAAAATAATCAAAAACTGAGCGGGTGTCCCCGATATGTCCCGGGGGACCTGATTACTCAGCGGAGACACCCGTGCAGTCCAACCGTTAAAAGCAAGCCACCCAAAACCACCTACGAATAAAAATACTCCATTAAAATACAAAATAACCTGGAAAAAAAATCCCCACTACTCTTTATTCTCTACTCTTCTCAAAACTAACCCTACTAACACCAACTAATCTCTCCACCAAAGATGACAGTCATTCCATCAACAATCAAGTATGTCCCCAAATACCTAGATGATATAAGATGGCCCAAAGACCAAGACCATCACAAGTGGCTACGTAAACCAGCATATGACCTACAGTAGGACCTACAGTAGGACCCCAAATGGTATCATATAAGGTGATCAAATCCCAATGATCATCAGGCCCCGCCGCACAAGGTGGCAAACAAAAAGCCATTTACATACAGATACGGAACCAAACCAATTTATTACAAACCCCAGACCGTTAGGCCCTCAACAAAATACAAAATAAGTTTCATAGACCCCCAAATAGCAGACTATAAGGTGGTCTAAGCCCAGGACCATCAGGGCCAGTCACACAAGGTGACAAATATAAAATTAACATACTAATGACTGTCATCAGTGGAACCAACAATCTCCGTCTCAAAGACATCACAGAATATATTCCAAATCTTTCGGCATCTTTAGACATTAAATTAACGGACATTCAAAATTCGGAAAAACCAAAACCCGGTTAAATAACCCTGCACCTGCGAGTGTCCTCCGGTGGAGTTTGTCGCCCCTCTTCCGGCCTTTTTCGCCCTTTCCACTCCCGGACATTCATTTAACAGCGTGCAGTGCATGCATTAAACTCTGATAGCAAAATCTGAGTGTGTGCCTCAAATCCCACTCAGAACACTGACTTATATAAGCGACTGAATCATGAGTGCGTGATGGGTCTATTCCCACTCAAACAAGCCAACCAATCAGGCTAGCATGGAACATTCCAGTTACCGTTCCGCTGCCTGACGGCTCATTTAGAAGCACTCATTGAATGAATTAAAGCCTGAGGGAGGTGGCACTGATACCCTCCCTCAGGAATATTTAACAGCCTGCCATGCACAATATGTGCGCACGCCACTATAATTTCAAAGTTCAGTTCAGTTCATCATAGCGGTCGTCATTCTGGCTATCAACATTCAGGCAGTGGACACAGAACAGGAAGGATCGGCGGAGCGGAGCACGGTGAAGGGAGGGAGCCGGCGGGAAAAGGCGCGACAAAGACAAAGAAACTACACAACTAGGACCACGAAACAACAATAAAACAGCAACAATAGAACGTGGCCATACGATGTAGGAATGTCGAAATGTCTTACGCGCGCCTTCTGAAATCCACCCACACTAAAAGCAGCCGTAACGGACAGCGAAAGGCCACAACGATGTATGGATGAAGCGGCTATTGGAGTCCATTAGTGCTGATATATGGCAGTCCGCAGACGTGAGTCCAAAACAACACAAGGGACGGAAATAGATCAGCCGTCAGACCAAAGTTGCCTCCATATCGAGAAGCCTGACAAACACAGATAAGTCGGAGAGAAGAAGATAAAAACCGACTTTCAATATTGCCTGAATGTATGAGGTTTTCTTTTGGCTTTTTTGAAAACCTCTTTCGATAAAATCTCTATTATGTAGCACAAATTTGATCCTTTGGTTTCATCGTCAAATTTTTTTAAACTGATTTTTCTAAGCGTGATACTAAAATACTGAGTCACTTGACTTACACTGATTGGTAAATTTTAGAAAATAACATGTACACTTCGTACACTAAATTCTAACTATGAATCACATAAATTGCTAACGAAATTCTGAAACTCTATTTATTTGATAAATTGCACAGGTGGATTACACACTATTGGAGTTAGGTTTTGTCCATTAGTACAACTAGACTAAATTTGATTTTTTCTTTTTTTTAAAGTGCGGTCTGGGTTTTTTGGAGCGTTGACGACGTCCATTGCTGTAAAGCCCGCGCTTTTCTCGATACTTTTCCTCCTTTTGCCATGCCAGACTCAACTAATCAGTGCGAACATCGCACATTAACAAGGGGTGTTGTGGCGGCACCATTCCCACATCACCCCGACCAATCAAAAATCTCGACATATCGAGAATTAACTAGTGGCGCAATGGTGTATATGCGACTCAAATCCATTGTTCATCATTCTGGCTATCATATATTCATCCATTCAGCAAGAGGACGTCGAGGCAGCAACATCGGACCGCTAGAACAGCAGTGCCGTGAAGGATTGGGCGGGCGTCACAACAACGAGGTGGAGCAGGGAGTGGAGAAAGTGCGCGCGGCACATGGTCCATGACAAGCAAACAAAATAGAAGAAAAAGCGGCGTGGCCCCTATATGTGCTGCGCGGCCCACAGAGACCCAGCTACCAACCAAGAACTTACCAGCCCACCCAGCGGACCAAACTACTGGCGAAAATTAGTCAAATTATATTGACCGGATAATTCAAGACTGAAGCGGTTAATGGCAGACTTCGTCCGGGGTTAAGACAAAGAGCTTAATCGTGATGAAGAAGAAAACGCCAAACCATGATCCAGTGAAGACCAAGCCGAAGAGCCTCGACATCTACATACTCGGTTGGACCAGACCGAGCAACTTTCAATTTGCCTTGCTGAATAGGTTTTCACTTTGGCTTGAAAACCTTTTTTGATTATATCTCTATTGTGAAAAACTAATTTGATTCTTTTGTACCACCGTCAAAATTTTTAACCCTGAATTTATCTATGCGTGACACAAAAATAATTAGTCACTTGACTTATCTGTTTGGTAATAATTTAGAAAATAATATGTACACTTTTGTACACTAAAATTCCAACTACGAATAATGTTAATTAACAACGAAATTTTAAAACTCTAATTATTTGATAAATTGCACAAGTGGCTTACACACTATTGGAGTTAGGTTTTGTCCATTAGTAAAACTGGACTGAATTTGACAAAACAACAAGTGCGGCCTGCCGTTTGGTGGATTACACGACGTCCATTGCTGCAGTATTGGCGCCTACTTTCCTGGACCCTTTCCTCCATTGCCTCTGTTTTGAACTAAACAGTGAGGATCTCGCACATAAAAGCGGAGGGTTGTAGCGGAACCATTCCTGCGCCTTCCGACCAATTGAAAGCCTCGTACCATCGAGGATTAAATAGTCGCGCAAGCTTGTAACAGCATAAGCGACTTTAATTCACTTGGCATTGGCATTCTGGCTATCAGGGATTCACCCGGTGGACGTCGAGGGAGCAACACCGGAGCGCCAAGCCTGCGTTGTCGTGTGGGGAAGAGGAGGGAGCAGCGCTTAACATCAACAGTGCTATCGATAAGGGTGGAGAAGAGATCGGTAAAAGCGTATATATATATATATATATATATATATATATATATATATATATATATATATATATATATATATAATTCCAATTTTTACTAATTGACTGCGTTTTCTACGTTTTGATTGGATGTAAACGGTCACGTGATACTGATCTGGAATTTTTTACACATCGATAAATTCTGCGGACTACTTTTGGTTCCCTGTGTCCAGATCATTTGATGTGAAGTTTTATCTATATCAACGCTTTACACCCTAATAATAACAACAACAAGCTCCCACCCACCCACTCCTGTGATTTCCGATCAAAAATGACAAGCCACAGATTAAAATCGACCATTAGAAGTCAAAACAATGTAATTGCACAGACCGTACTGCACTCCAACACTCACCCCTTTTGCCGATGAAGGCATATGACAGGCTTTAGAAGCCAATCTTCGGAAATTATTGTAATTCACCTCGACAACATGTTACAGCAGCGGTTATTAAAGGTCAGGGTCATGTCAACAAAGGGATCTCACTAAAAATGGACACGATTTTGCTTTTGAAAGATCGAAATGGGTAGAAAGTAACAACGACGTTGCTATAACAACACGTGCCATACGCAAGCGTAATTTTAGAAAAAAAGGAATATTCCTGGTGTAACCGCAACAACCATTTTTTATATATTAAAATAATGATCATAACAATACATCACTGGCATGACCCGCTATGACATTCTACCCCGTATCACTGTATAAAGAATCAATGAATCTTGGCTGGCGAAGATAGGGCTATGTATTCTATCGCAGTTAAGAGGCTAATGAAAGAAAACTTCGAGGTACATAAAGTGAATGTTTTGTTGATTAAATCTGCTGATCTGATGTTAGAAAGGAAGTAAATTGGAATTATAAGGATTAAATGATCATGGTTGGGTATTTATCGATGTGTAAATTTTACCTAATCACTCACAAAGTTTACATAAAGTCCTTCGGACTTTATTTACTTTGTGAGTCATTAGGTAAAATTTACACATCGATAAATACCCAACCATCATCATTTAATCCTATAATGTATATATATATATATAGATGTATGTATGTATGTACATATACACCCGTCCAGCTCAAGGCGAAGAAAAGGATTCAAGCCATCAAATAGTTGGTGTTGATATCAATTACGCCGACAAACAAACTCCTGTACATTCACAGGCATGTGTTTTGATAACCGATTGACCATTGACCCATTTCCGAGCAAGTTAGCAACTATTTCTGCCCGATTTCTGCAAGTTATCATTTGATGATAAAACCATACAAACATGTGTTTCAAAACTTAAACTTAATTAACTAGCAATTTGAGTTTTAAGAATAGAATCGGTAATACGAATATTTGAATTGCCGCGTGTACATTATTTTCTTCATAAAAATCAGTTTGGAACCGTAAGTGATCCGCCTACCGATCCGGTCATGGGGAAATAGGCTAATGACGGACATCGCTGAGTCTTGGATGTACCGATTTATTAGACTGTCTCTTTTCATAAACCATTGGGCAAATATATTCAGGAAATATATTTCATAGAAAGCAGAGTCTAAATATTACATTATTGGAGATTTAGCTTTAAATGCTATTATGTATGTTAGAAACATATGGGACTGCTATGTTGTGGAATTTCATTGATGCTGTAAGGTCAAGGTAGTATTCTGAGTTCACTAATTTTTGTGAAAATAGGAAGAAAGAAAAAAACAAACATGCAAAGCTATTTAACCAATGCCTAACATTATACCAAGTACGTAGACAAATAACAAAACCTTATATTTGCAATCCTATAAATGGACTGTTGTAACGAAGCTATAAAGTGAGTGGTTACATTAAGAAAACACCTCTATCTAAAAATAGCTGCATTTGCATGTTTGTTGTGTCGATTCGGTTGACAAAAGGGATTAGTTCGCTCATATACTGACTTTAATTCATCAGTGAATTGTCTATGAAAAGTTACGGTAAAGTTTTATCGGCAACAACAGAATTAGGACGAATAGTATGATCTGAAAGACCTGTGCATTTGCTCATGTCCATGGCAAAGGGGTTGTTTCAAACAAGTTTATAAATCTTTTCATAACTTTATAACTTCATTTTTAAAATTTAAGAAAGTAACAAGAACAATTCTATATTAAGGGTAGTTGATCAAGCATTTATACTAACTTGCAATTACAATACTTTAATCTTGTTACTCAGTTAAAATTCATTACAGTGTATGCACCAAATGTGTTTATAATATAGATAGAACTCAGATAATTTTCTACTTGAAAATAAATTATTGCTTCAAACCAATGTTAAATGCAAATATGCATACTGGGAAACAGCAGCAGAGAGGGTGAACAGACCAATTTTGAAGCAAGTTATATTTGAAAATAAAGCTTCCTACGAAAACGAAAATACAAGGGTCAATAACTGCAAACCAAACCTCTAACCAACCGAGATTTCTCTAATTGGGTTAGCTGATTTTGTTACCTCATCTTTGACGCGCGTGTTTTTATTTTTTTTATGGCGTGTTTCGTTTACCCACCCGTCCACTCACTGTTGGTCGTTCACCCTCTCTGCTGCTCTAAATAAATCGTTTTTATATCAGTCTCTCAACCAAACATTTTATCAAGACCTATACGATACCTAGATCTGGGGTCATATAAATTTATCGTGATAAATCCGTGTGAGGTAGCTTGTGCTTTTGAAAAGAAGTTTTTGAACTTAATCATATCCATATCCCCTGAGCACCAAGTCTGATGAATATTTCGCAGAGTATATGTATCGACTCCATTAAATACAACTAAAATATTGCAGTTGTCTCTGCACACTTTAGGTATTTGTGTATATCGCTGAGTAACATAAATCACGTCAGTATTTTTGTGTCTGCCTCGAGAAAATATCCGAGCTGGATTTGAATGTTTGTCCAGCATCACATCATCATATACTACGAGATTATTAATAAATCCATCTAGATCATCTACAGATGGGGCTTCATCAATATCGGTGATAAAATCAATAACGTTGCTGTCCTCGTCCAATAATTTTGCGTTTTCATTAAAATCTTTAAGTACTTCATAACATCTCTGATCATCTACGGATGGTGCCACTAAATATAACCTATCCCACTTGAGCCATCTCATTATCAGATTAAGTAATAATTGTGTTTTACCAGACCCAGATGGCCCTCTTATTATACACCTGATACAATTTGGTAGCGCTGGATGATGCTTTACTGGTTCTTGCTTTCGTGTTGCTGAGAAGTCAATGATATCCATGTTATACAAATATAATAATTATATGGATTTTTATTGTGTCCGATGCAGAGCATCCACCCCCACCAGTGGATTAACAACAATAATAATAAAAAATAAAAAGCGTGCACTTACAGGCCAGTGTGTGAAATGTGGTACAAAAAATATAAATTTATTTCGTCTCGTATGAAGACAGGTGGAGATATCGCTGCTTCACTGGGAAAACTACCAGGGGCTCCATGGGCTAAATACCCTGGTGAGAAACAACTGCCTGGCTATAATTACTGTGGTCCTGGAACTCGACTTGATATTCGACTTGACGAACAAGATCAACCAAGACCTGGAGAATATCCAATAAATGCGATTGATCAAGCATGCCATGTTCATGATGTTGCGTATAAAAATAAAAATTTACAACAGCGTCACATCGCCGACGTGAAGTTGATTCACTCGTTAATTTCCATTTTTTTTTAAAAATCTCTCAGAAAAAAACTTGCTAGCTTCCTAGTAAAATCTGTGATGAAAGGTAAAATAGTGCTAGGGGCTGGTAATTAATCAACTGATTATTAAAATAATGAAATAGATTTATTATAGCCCAAGAGGATATTGGAGGGGTGGAGCAGCAGTTAGTAAACTTGCTGATGCGGCAAATGTCTCACGTTCTGTTGCTGCAAATTGGTTAGCACGACAGGCAATGTGGCAAATTTATCTACCACCACCTAAAAAAGTTCAGTATGCACATTTTGATGTCAGCACTCCCAATGAAGTTCATCAAGCAGATATTTTGTTTTTACCACATGATACCATTAAAATTGGTAGACGTCAATCACGCACATACAAATATGCGTTAACTGTCGTTGATGTTGCAAGTAGGTACAAAGAAGCAGAAACACTATCAACTAAAACAGCAACTGAAGTTGCATCTGCGTTTGAACAAATTTATCAACGAGGACCCTAGCGATGGTCACAGTTGCTACAGGTTGATCCTGGCAAAGAATTTCTTGGTGCAGTATCATCTTTGATGAAAAAAACATAATGTTAAAATCAGAAGAGGACATACAGCAATTCATCGCGATCAGGCAATCGTTGAACGCTTTAATCGAACGCTTGCTGAGCGATTATTTGGATATCAGTATGCAAAGGAAATATCCACTGACCTTAAGTCCGGGGATGAAAGGTCTCGTGAATGGGTTGCAAGACTACCAAGTGTGATAGATGCGTTAAATAACGAGATTACTCGTGCAATTTTGATGAAACCCATTAATGCAATCACAAAAAAATATACCAATACAACGACATGAATCTTTCTCAAAACAACCAGTACTAGGGAATGTGACTGTAAGATATTTATATGAACCTGGTGAACTTGAAGGTGGTAAAAAAAGAGCAAGTAATCCTATTTGGAGTGTGACCACACATAAAATTTCCAGAGTGGTAAGACCCACGGGTAGACATGCAATGTACAGATTAGATTCAACTGCTCCTCAACGTGGATTTGTACGTGAAGAATTACAAATAATTCCCGAAGACACACAATTACCACCGCGTTCACTTTTTTAAACTGGCGCCCCTACGTCGATTACATTCAAGACAGGTCAACATTACATTTTCGCGTGTGTGACCAAGACTACTATTAATTCTATCCACGGTAAACTGTCTTGGATTATTATTCGAATACTGCCACAACATTACTGTATTACAACTCGCACAATGATTATTCTGTCGTTGTTTCAGTGTCATGATAAATTCAGCATCGAGATTAAAATCACGTTGGTTTTGTTTTGGTCACATTGCTTATAACCAAATAATTTTTTTCTTATTACATCATCGCCATTGCTTGCAGTTTGACCATTATTTTCTGTGAAGTCTACGATAACCCTCCGCAGCTGAGATATTCTTCTGACTCGAGACACTGAGGGATTAACTAAATTTTACCATTCGATCCAATCATCAATAATCTAAATATTTGTATCAGAAATAGTTAGTCCTTGTGAAGAATGAATCGTTATAGCATATCCTAGAGTCCATGGAGTTTTGTCCCTGACTCCGTCAGGCGTTAACGCTTTCAACAGCACTGACAGGAACTAAAACAATATCATTTAACATAAGATTTTGTTTAACACCGCAACCTTAAATCTCAACTTCAATATTCTGTCGTCGAGTATTTGCTGGGCGACAACACAATGGTACAGGTAGATTGAAATTTTTTCTTTATGTAACAGAAATAATTGTTGTTGAAGTGTATCGCGAACTATCTTTCTACTTGCAACTATCAAATAAGCAGGTCTCCATAAATTCCAAAAATTGTTCATAGGAGTTTCTCGAATTACTTCACGCATTATCTCACACTGTATTTTATCTGGTTGCAGTCTGATTAATCTTTTAAACTCTTTCAGCGGTTCATCAATAGCCCTATGGTCATCAGTTATTTCTTCGTAATAATCGACGAATGTTTTCAGCCACTCATGTGGAGACGATCCAACAAAAGGCGGCGGTTGACCAAGATCGCCACACATTATCACAGCAGTATTTTGAGTCAATAACCAATCAATAAATATTTTTAATACTTCCAACGATACCATGCATATTTCATCCCAGATAATAATTTTAGAAATGTATTTCTCACCCGTTCGTTCAGGAGTCCATACATCTCCCTTCCATCGGAACAAGCTATGATAAGTATGAGATTTTACTCCACGTTCGTTCATTTCTCTGGTGAGTCTGTGTGTAGGTGTCAAAATAATCATATCAAGATTTTAAAATAATTTAATAAACTGTTTTATCTCTAACTACAGGATCATATCTCGATGGTGTAGATGACAATTCTGATATTTGATTATTTTTGTAATAAATATTCTTGATTTCAACGTCGGCAGATTCAGAATAACTAAGTATCTTTTCTCGTTTTATTCTCCATTCGCCCCATGATGCATCAGCGCCGATATGTAATTTTTCTAGCAGTTCTGCATGTTCTTTATTGATATAAAATGAACCTGTAGCAACTCTAACTGCGGTATCAGAAAATCTATTTATCATGGATAATAAATGTATCGAAACATACGTGAGCACTGAAAATTTAAATGAGTAAATTGCGGTGACTCACCATCAATATAACTCACAATTGTACCTAATTTAGTTCCATTACTTCGATTTATAAATATATTTCTCTTTGTTGTATCAACAATTATAAAACTAGCTCAGCATCGTCCATAATTAATCTTGTACAATGTCGTTTATGATCACATGAGCTACCCTGAGTGAACTTACCGATTATTTTTCTGCCAAGATCTTTCGCGAGTTTATTTTAATAATCAGTTTTATCAGGATTTTCATCATCAGAATATTTCATTTGTTGTGGTAACCAAACTTGTTCTTGCGAATGATATGATATTATTGCTTCGTCTACTGTCAACGATAATAATATTTTTGAATAAGCATAAATGTTAATAAAACTATTGGTGCCCACATTTCAACTGAAGTTGAAGCTACCATCCAAGGTGTAGAGAGGTGCATTTCCGATGTGAAATCATGGATGACATGTAACAAGCTGCAGATGAATGATGATAAAACTGAAGCCATTCTGATTACAACACAAAGACTTTCACATTCACATCTTTACCTCAGACAATAAATATCAGCAACACCAACATTGAATTCAGACAGTCAGTACGACACCTAGGTGTTACTCTCAACAGTACTCTCTCATTGCACCAACATGTCATGAACATTTGCAAGGCTGCATATCTTGAGCTGAGACGCATCAGCTCCATTCGCAAGTATCTTTAACCTGATGCCACTAAAACACTTGTGTGTTCCTTAGTACTTTCAAGACTGGACTATTGTAACTCAATTCTGTCTGGTTCGTCTCAATATCTACTCCAGAAACTTCAAAAAGTTCAAAACACAGCTTCTCGGATCATCCTTAGGGTACCACGATCAGAGCACGCCTCCCCCCTGCTCTGTACCCTACACTGGCTATCCATTCGATCCAGAATTAAACACAAAATTTGTTCTCTGTGCTACGTTTCACTGACGGGATCAAGTACAACATACGTATCCGACCTCACCCATGTGTACACACCAGCAAGATACTTACGCTCCTCTTCTGACACTCGTATTCTCGTTATTCCCACTATGAAAATGAAAATCATATGGACAACGTTCTTTTGCATACCAGGGCCCTGCAACGTGGAACGAATTGCCCACTGAACTTAAACACAAAGACACAGTGATCTCATTCAAGAGCGCTCTTAAAACTCACCTATTTCAACTACAAGAACAGACTTAAAGACCTAATAATGTTTCCTTACCTTAACTATTTACAGCATGTTTTCTGTTTTCTAAGTTCGTGGTGTTTGTTTTTATTTTTGTAATCATATCATTATATATGTTTTTTAAGTGTTGTCAAATGTTGTAAAGCGCTTAGAGTTTCTAAAGATTAGGCGCTACACAAAGTCCTCATTATTAGTATTATTATTATTTCTACAAAGTGTTTACCAAACCAGACATAATAAATTGGATGAAGACCTTTAGAAAACTTAAACGATGTAATTCGTGCAAATCCGGTTATATCAAAATCGGGCAAGGGTCCGTTTATCTGGTCATCTCGTGTGTTGGATGACCAAATCTATTAAAATAATCCAAGCATTTTCCCATTCCGAGAAAACGTCCGGGATAACACGCAACCATATCAACCGAGATAACGTTGTTACAATTATATTTAATGTTCCATAATCCACCATGCCCGTATTCAACACAACTGCGTTGGATATCTTCACGAAATTCCAATCGTACTGGTTTCCACGAATTTTTCTCCTGAGCAAAGTGAGCAGCAACTGACGGAACGGTAAAACAATTGCTCAGTAATTGTCCAAATTTTTGTTGGGCCTTGACATCGTCAAGGGCGTATTTCAGCGCAAGATTTTTCATTTCTTCATGAAGAGATTCTGTACGATAAATATCTCCATTAGGTCGTACAAATTGATCATAACTATCATCATCAGAACTTTGAATTAAATAGCCACACGGATATAGGATCGCTTTTACTAATATTTCCGATAAAAACAAATATATCACCGTCATAGAATTTAACAGTTCTATCTCGTGGAAATATTGCTACCGCAGATGTCCACGCATGTACGTTATGATCAATAATATTTATCGGAGTTCCTCTCGATAACTATTTCGATTGGTGTAAAATTTCTCCGGTTATTGTTTTTACCATTATTGGAAATTTTAGTTTCTTTTCCAGTTCAGCGACGTCTTTGATAGACGCTCCGTATCTTTAACTTTTTCTGCTCATTCATTTATTTTTTTACGTCTTAAAATTGTTAAACCATTTCCACTTATCGCGTTTGTAAAGTGTTCTATTATTCGCTCAGCTACACAATTTATGTTCGCAAATTTCATTGGTTTTAAATCATCAGCGCTAGGCTTATCATTTATTGGATATATTGCGTAAACAACTGCAGTTGCAGGATATGCTCGTTCATAACATAATTTGTCAATTCCAGTCAACATCCCTGGTCTGGAATTTCTACTTAACGTAATAATATTTCATTATGACGGATATTATTACGTTTGTTAACAATAATCCAAGTGTCGTCATCTGCCTCTGTAATAAATTCTATTTTGAAAAAATATCTTCGATTGTCGAGATAATTAATATTTTTTGTTGCTCGATCATCGTTCATACTAGCATCAGTAACAATCTTTCCGTTAATAACTTGAAATGTTGTCCACACATGAGCTGCACTATCTTTTTTAAATTTTTCCTTTGCTTCGTGAATATGATTAATAAGATTTCTATTTATTATTCGTGACATATTTGACAATACAGGTAAGATTATTCGATCTAGATAAAACTTGCGATCGATATCGTCGATCTGATAATTGCCCGTGGGAATTCCAACAACTCGCCAACCGGGAGTTCCATCAGGTTTATTCTTATTTGCAAAAAGCAGCGAATTATTTGGCTGTAATCCACCAAACGATTTCGATATAATATTTGGCCAAATATGATACACCCGCAGTTGTGCCAGTGCTATTTCCTTTGCTGGAATTGCAGCTGTAAAGTTCTCGCTAAATTCAGGATTGGTTGAACTCGCTGATATCATTGTTGTTTCTTGCGGTGCTGTATTAGTGATGATTTGTTGTAGTAGTTCCTGCGATGACTACATTATTATTCTAAAACCCTGATCTTAAATCAGGATTCTAATTCTCGATTTGATCTCGTTTCATTAATTCTAGATCCAGGTATTCCATTGGATCTTTTATTTTTTCGTCAAATACTTCATTGTAAGTTTTTATTAGCGTTGCGAATTCCTCATCGGATATTTTACCATCACTGAGATACGACGAAATCAACGATGATAATTTGGAATATGTTAACATCGCCGCGTGTAGTTTTATTGTGTAATCGTGTAATTTCGCGTTTGTACATGTAGCTATTTTCTTTGCAATAATATTGAAAATACCAGCAATTGTTGTTGCGGCTGAAACACAAATTGTTACAAACTGCTGGTGATGTCATTGTTATTGTGGATAATAATACGCCAGTTCCAGCGATAACCGCGGATGCCGAATACACAATTATGTCAACGACAACTACATGCCTGCGATATTATTTTTATTTACTGTGTAATCGTCAAAGATATTTTTTCAGTTTGGTTTGCCACTCACATACTTGATTGTATCTGTAATATTGGACGTCAATTGGGTTTTGATTCATTATATTTTTATTAAGTAATCAATTGAGGTGTTTCAGCAACAAATTCCAGACACCACCAGTAGGACGCGGTTAATTTTTTATCAGATGGTTCCAGTATAAACGTTTCTTCGTTATTTTTATTTAACACAATAGACACGGTCCCTTATCGGTTGAATGACGCCATGGATACGTGGTACATATCCTAAATTTTGCACACTAAATACGGACAGCCTGTACACACCAGTGACTTCCGCGGTATGTTTGATAGTGTTATTTTGCTGTGACCATGTTGCTGATCCTGATGATACTGTATATACCACATTGATGATCTGTTTGTGAGGAATTTTAATCAGATTAGTTTTATCAACGATATTAGGAATTCCACTAATGATGTCGTAGAGTTTTGTTTTAACTTCAGAAAGTTTTATATCGACAGTGAACGGCGGTTTTATTAAGTTTTTGGGAAATTTTTACGAGTCATAAACATATTTGCGTGAACGTCATATTCGGATCGTAACGTGGTTAATTTGTCATCGATCGTAGTATCTTTATCATCTACATATTTCTTTGTTGCGGCATCTTCATCGCTGGTTGGTTCTCTTAAAACAACGATTTTATTGTTATTCATGTTGAGTTCACCCGTCATTATATCACCTGTGGATCGTAAGCGATCAGAAACACTCTTTATAATTTCATTTCTGATAGTTTCGATTGATACATTTGAGTCTCTGATTCTACCACCGTCAGTGAATACTGGAATATTATCCGTGGTAGCACCGAGAACTCTAGGAATTATGTCGATCCACTTAATATTACTCGTCTTTAAAACACCGTATTTATCCTGAAAAACATTAACTTCATCCCGGTCAACTCCAGATAAGTTCATAATATCAGCGAGTTCATCTTTAGTCGCGTATTTTGATAATCAATATCATCTTTTCTCTTCCTGTCAGAGACAGGAGAAGATCTTCCATAAATATCAACCATTATACTTTAAGATCTGTTGAAAATGTTGGACAACGATGAATACTCGTGCACAACTTTATGAGGTGGCATCAGGGACCTTGACACAGCGTCAAGCACAGCAATTAATCCACATATTGGCGGATCTGTTATTGTTTGTGTTGGTAATGTCATTGGTCAAGCTACCAGACGAAGTGGGCGAAAAAGTCGCCTGAGAAATGTAAACTTCGCCTTCTTCTGTTAGAAAAGCGAAAACGACTTCGCCCTCTGATTTTTCAGACATAAAATGGCTGTACATTATGACTTTTGAGATGCCCCCTCGCTGTAGCCAGTAAGTTCTGGCACTGTTGTAACCCAAGTCGAAATGTATTTACGTGGTGTTGATACCAATCAGCTTACGGCGACAAAGAAATTCTTGCACATTCACATGCAAGTTTTAATAACTAACTGACCATTAACCCTTTCCGGAGCAAGATATCACTGCTTGATTTCATGAAGTTGGGCATGCTGTGCTATGATGAAAATATACCAAATTCTATTTCGAATTTTAAACATCAATATGCAAATAGTAATTTGCTTTTAAAAAATATGATCGGTGAAGAACGCTTTCTAATTTATTTTTTCTATTTTTTAATAAATGGAAGTTTTAACGGCCGTATTTGCGTATTTTCTGTATAAAAACAGTTTGAAAGCGTAAATGAACTTGTAATGGCGGACATCGCTGCGTATATGATATACCACTTCAATAAACTGTCTGTATTCGTAAATAACTGGGCATATAGATTCACAAAAATATATAATATGATGAAAACAAAGTTTAAATATTCTGTGATATGAGATTTAGCCTAAATATTTAATAATGTAGGTCAGAAACATGTGACAATCTCTGTTGTGGAATTCGAAACAGTGCTGCAAGGTCAAGGTTGTTTTCTGACATACCGTAATTAATTTTCGTGAAAATACGAAAACTATATATAGTAATGAAGCAAATACTATTTAACCAATGCATATCGTTATTTCCAGTAGGTAGACAAATAATACAACCATAAATATGCAGTCCTATTAATTAATTTTTTTAACCAAGCAAGAAAGTGTGTAGTTATAATAAGAAAAGCCCTCTTTCTAAAAATAGATGCACTCGCAATGTGCAATACGTGTTCTTGGATGTTTCTGTTGAGCGGAAAAAAGGGTCCAGTTTAGTTATATATCGACTTTAGTGCTTCATTGTGATGTCTATGAATAGTTAGTTATGTTTTATCGGGAACAAGGAAATCAGGACAAAGACTGGTTTGAAGTCACTTGTGCATTTATGCCTATATACATGTATTAGGGGTTGTTTTAAAGAATGCTAGAAATCTATTTGAGTGCAATTTTACACAAAACTTGTAGAAAATAAAATAATTAAGTTGTAGTTTATTAAGCATTTTTACCAACTTGCAATTACAAGACTCTCATCTTGTTACTGCTATCAGTTAAAATTAATTACAGTGTATAGCTTCTGATGTGCTTTTTAAGTCATATGGCCAAAACACACTGCATTTACCTCAATCCAAACACATATATACCCCAAGTATGAATAGAATGGGTTTGAATATAATAATTTGTATACACATACAAAATGTGTTGATAATAAACATATAACACATATTTTTCAATTTGAAAATAAGGCACTGCTTAAAACTGTTAAAAGCATACTGAGAAATAGAGCACATAATTAAAATAAGATAATGGAGCTATATATATATATATATATATATATCGTGTTTCTTGCTTTAGTCTCACTTGTCCTCGTTTAGCTTCCACTTCTCCCTGTTTAACTCCCACTTCTCCCTGTTCTGACTAAAAGGAGAAGTCACTTCTCCCTCTGAAGTTTTTGATGTTTAATTTTTGATGTTTAATTTTTCAGCAGCACTAAGCAAATCAAAGTTAGACATAGGAAGAATCAACGAGGTATCATTCTTGGCAGTCTTAGACCGCGACCATATCGTGGACCTGACAATCTTAGACAGCCGGGCTGAGACACTTTTGGTGCTCTTGTATGTCTTCCATGTTGTTGTTTTCTTTTTTATAAGCTTTCTGTGTGCATGATTCCCTGTCCAGTTGCTTTCTTTAGTGCCATCCCCGCAGCAGTTCCAACAGCACCTAGCACAGCTGCTTTTGCAACAGCTGGGGCTGCAGCGGCTATCAACGCTGGTATAGCTGCAAAAAGTGGAAATATGCCACCTGTCTTGGCGATGTCTTTAATGGCACCCACAGAAAGATTAAGTCATATACCGGTCTTTGATTGTTTGGCTTTACTTAAGTGCCTGAGTTGAAGTTCTGATAATGATAGCTTATTTGGACCACCTGCGATCTGTTCTTTTTTTAGCGATATTCCTATTCCACAGTTATCTTTTGATACTGATTGTAGTTTTTAATCTGACCAGGAGTCAGACTGACACTAACATGATGATATGACATTATAATTATCATGAGTGATCTAATTACATGTTTTCTACTGAGGCATCAATGACTCTCATTCGTCCACCAACACCTTCAAGCAACATTGTTTTATCTGAGAGTATAACTGCGATTGCTTTGTAACCACCAGGAATAACTGGTGGACTGGATATTCTTGGTGGTGACCGTGCTACACGAGCTCGGAAGTGTATATCAACGACAGATTGCCTAAATAAATCTAAATGTTCCAACGAAAAGTAATAAATCAGATACAGCGTGGTAAAATCACGCTGAGATATCTGCAAACCAGAATCAATATCTTGATCACATCCCATGAATGTCATTAACCAATGATAAGCATGTGCTACATGATTGCGATCAAAACTCAGTAATATATACTCAGCTGGTTCTTGATGTCCATTTATCCTTAAAGAAACTTCACTAACTCCAAGCGTGTCAAGTATCATTGGATTTCGTGTTTGTGTGTTTTCCTGAAATGCGATGAATATATGTTGAGGTGCAGAAACACCCTGCTGTGATGCTATCTGCCACGTAAATAAACCAATAACACTATCTGTGGTCATCGCCAACCATGGTAACATTGATTTACCACCTTGACTCATAAAAGAGAGTAGACGTTCTTCTTCAGAAATTGTTGGAGTCATTACTGGTATCCACAATGAAAGTTTTGTTAGTCTTACTATACATGCACCAACTGCTGCGGGTCACCAGATTGCATCATTGTTGTTGTCTTTTCTAAGAAGTACAACTGTATGCTTGGCTCCGAAAATAACCTTTCTGACTTTTCTGCAAAATCCAAATATATGCAACAACGGAATTGGGCAGGAAAATTTTTCTTCATCATTTAACATTGATCGACGTGATGCAAATCTTAAGTTGAAATTTGCAGTCATTGATATTACTGCGGGAGTTTGTGCGTCTCCTGCGGCATTTCTTACATTACCTGTAGTTACGTTATTGCTTTCTGGATGATCAGTTGTATCCTTTGCAAACATCACTGACAGACCAGTAGATCTCATATAATCATTGCTGTATCTTGCAAGGCCAAGTATTGTCATGGCAATATCGACATCATTCTGAATTGATTCAATATTTCTTCCGTCAATCATGTATGTGCCGCTTTTAAATAGCGCCATAATACCATTGTTAACAAAACCAGGTTGATCACCAATTCCGATTCCTGTACCATCTGCTTGTAAAAGTCTACCTTCTACTTCAATGAATGTCTCAGAGGGTAAGAAATATCTGCTTGTATCCTGAACTTGCAGCTCAATTCGCCCACGCTGATTTGGCTCTAGTGCATCATAAGAATCATACTGATAATCATGCACGGACTCATCCTTGGGTACTGGTACGTCCATGTCGAATGCGGGATCAGATATACGTTTCAACATCTTTATTATATTTACTATCATCTAACACGAAGACCACTCCCTGCTATCAGACTTGCAGTTATATTTTTTTCTTTTTCTGACATGGGTACACCAGCCAACTCTGCTAATTTTTGATTTGCAGCTTGATTTATTATCTTACCAACATTTGCAGGCATAACCTCAGTGCTGGGCAATTTTACTGGCTGCGGCTTTTGTCGTATTAATCGCGCTAGTCTATCTTTGATTGCCAAGAATGCTTTACTAGCAACATCACCAACAGCTCTAATATCTTTATCATGAACAATGTCAATAGCTTTCATTCCCAGTTGCTTTGCAATCGGTATTGCTTTTGGGGCTAACCTTTTAAATAGACCTTGAATAACATCACCGAGTCCATCTCCGTAGATCGTTTTGTATACTGGTAATCGTGAATTTATCACCCTGACCATAGTCGGTCTACGTTGAGTATTATGTGTGATCATCTTATTATAGCCATTGTATCTAATTGCTTCCATTAATCACTGTGGTAATCATCAACGATTTCATTAATGAGGGAACGATAAACATTAATGTCCATGATACCACCTGTAAATAATCATTGACAAATATCAGCTGCTTCATTAATGATTTCTGGGGAATTATTACCGGCTCCTTTTCCGCCATTCTGAATTTCTAATTGTTCGACATCGGCAAGGATGTTATTGGGACATGGAGTAATAAGACCACTTCCCCTGGTACCCGTACCAATACCACTTCCAGTTGCACCGGGGGGGAGAACTTGTATCTTTCTCACTTGTTGTTTTGACTGTTTGCTGTTTTTGTTGTTGTCATTGTTGTCATCATTGTTGTAATTGTTGTCATTGTTGTTGTCGTTGTTTTTGTTGTGGTTGTTGTGGTGGTGATAAATGTTGTTGTCATTGTTGTTGTGTAATATAGTTATCTATCTCATTGCTAAACTCAATATATCTTGAATCATCATTTCGGGCCTGATCAACTCCGTAATGTATGTGAAATATCCATTTATACCAATCTTCACGGTCTATAAAACGACCATGATACTCGGGCTTCAGAAATTGTTTTTTATTATAAAAACTTTTCATGGCACCCGCAGCTAATTTGTTTATGTTTTCGGTGTTCATAATATCAGTAACACTATTTACGGTGAATTTATCAATCAACGCAGTTCTGACTCTTCCTTGTTCTGGTTCTGGTATACGATCTTTTACATCACCTATTTCAGCACCTATTTCAGCACGAGCTTGGTCAATACCTTCAAGTAGTTCTTGCATTGGTTGAGCAGCAGCTATTTCACCTGGAAGTTCTCATAAAATCTTTTTTGTTCTTTTAGTTCGCTCTGCTATTTTTCCAGTTGCTTCAGCGGTTTACTTTAACGTTGTAAGAAGACCTTCGGTAATCTTTGTAATCGGTTTAAATAACTGTTCTGCACCTTCTGCAAATTCCACCTGAGACTCCTGACGAGCTTGTAGTTGTTGCTTGACAGAATCACGGACAGGGAGATATTTCCTAATTGCCTCTAGTCGCTCTCGAGCTAATCTAGCTCTGTGAGATTCCATTATTGATATAATAACGATTTAATTATAGCAGCAGAGAGGGTGAATGACCAACAGTGATTGGGCGGGTGGGTAAACGAAATTCGCCATTAAAAAAAATAAAAACGAGCATCAAAGATGAAGTAACAAAATGAGCTAACCCAATTTGAGAAATCTGTCAGATATAGGTTTTGGTTTGGCGTTATTGACCCTTGTATTTTCGTTTTCGTACGAAGCTTTATTTTCAAGAATAACTTGCTCCAAAATTGGTCTGTTCACCCTCTCTGCTGCTGAAATAGAGGACATAATTCAAATCAGAGAATGAAAACAACAAACACACATGCATATATATATATATATATATATATATATATATATATATATATATATATATATATATAGTGTGTGTGTGTGTGTGTGTGTGTGTGTGTGTTGCTTTGCTTCCACTTCTCCCTGTTTAGCTCTCACTTCTCCCTGTTCTATCCAAAAGGAGAAGTCACTTCTCCTTAAAATTCAAGTCCAGCTTGAACCCTGATGTCATGTACATATTCTCATGTCAACTCTGCATTTAAATATTACAAACTTAATATCTGAATGGATTACTCTGGTTCTTCAAAGCAATATTGGGGCCCGAGTGGTCGAGCCTCAGGTTCAGCTAATGTGGGTACGTCAGAAAGCTTGCCAGTAGTGTCTCATGGGTCTGTGGTTCCTCCCAGGGTTTTCCAGGATTCTTCCTCCACCAGTTATACTGGCTGCCATGTATAGCCTATCTTGTGCTGAAAAATGGTGTTAAACCCTACAACAACAACAAAGCAGTATTTTTTACCAACATGTTATCACCAACATATGAATGTTATATCCAGCTAAAGTTGTTGCTGTTATAGGGTTTAACAACATTTTCAGCACAAGATAGGTTATACATGGCGGCCAGTATCAATGGTGCAGGAAGACCCTGCGAAAACCCCAGAAAGAACCACCAACCCACGAAAAGCTACTGGCAAACTTCCTCACGTACCCACATTGGCTGAGCCCTAGAATCTAACCCATGCAAAGAGAGGTTTGATTGCGGAGATTCGTAATGGTGAGCTCTCTAGACAACTCGGGGCCCACCAGCTAAAGAACTCAACTGCTTTAATATTTGTTTGCGAATTTTACATTTGAATTACAACTCTTTATCTTCTTTCTTTTAGACGACTACATTGTCCAGGCATTTTATTGCAAAACTTCACATTTAAATGGATTATTTCCAGTATTATCCTCATGTCACTCTTCAAATGAGCACTATACCCAAACATTTTTTTACAAATTATATATTTAAATGGTTTATATCAAGAATGTATCTTCATGGGTTGTCTAAACAACTATATTTTCTAGGCATTATAAAACTTTATATTTAAATGACTAATTTCCATGTCACTCTTCAAAAAAGCACTATACCCAAACATTTTGTTACAAGCTTCACATATGAATGGTTTATCTCAAGTATGTATCCGCAAGTGGCCTTTCAAATGACTACTTTGTCTAAACATTTTATCACATACTTCACATCTGAATGGTTTATTTCCAGTACGTATCCCCATATGGCCCTTCAAACATCTAAAACACGCAAACATTTGATCACAAAAGTTCACATTAGACTGGTTTATTTCTAACATGAATTATCTTGTGCCTCTTTAAATCACTACTTTGTCGAAACATTTTATCACAAACTTCACATTTGAATGGTTTATGTCCGGTATGAATTCTCATGTGCATCTTTAAACTACCACATAGTCGAAACATTTTATCACAAACTTCACATTTGAATGGTTTATCTCCGGTGTGTATTCTCACATGCTTTGTCAACTCACTAATTTGACCAAACATTTTATTGCAGACTTCACATTTGAATGGTTTATCTCCATAATGTATCTTCATGTGTACTTTTAGACTACTTTTTATAAACATTTTATTACAAACTTCACATTTAAATGGCTTATCTCTAGTATGTATCCCAATATGCCTCTTCAAATGATTACTCTGTCCAAACATTTTGTCACAAACTTCACATTTGAATGGTTTATCTCCTGTATGTAACCTCATGTGCACCTCCAAATGAGCTTTCTGGATAAACATTTTATCACATACTTTACATTTGAATGGTTTATCTCCGGTATGTATTCTCATGTGGACTTTCAGATAACTAAGGTGCCTAAACAGTTTATCACAAACTTCACATTTGAATGGTTTATCTCCAGTATGTATTCTCATGTGGACCTTCAAATGACTACTTCGTCTAAACATTTTATCACAAACTTCACATTTTAATGGTTTATCTCCAGTATGAATCATCATGTGGATCTTCAAATTACCACTAGTACTAAATAGTTTCTGACAAACTTCACATGTGAAAGGTTTATCTCCAGTATGAATCATCATGTGGACCTTCAAATTACCACTACTACTAAATATTTTATCACAAATTTCACATTTGAATGGTTTATCTCCAGTATGAATCATCATGTCAGTCATAGTAGGAAACTTTGGTCGGCACTAGAGGACTGAGACTGGCGGTAGGTCTACATGGATCAGGATCAGGGTCAAAAAAGACCCACGACCAAAACGGATTAGTGCTTAAAAGGCCCGGTCCGAAAAGACCCGACCCAAAAAGGCCCATTTATGTATCAATTACCAATTACTAGTATCATGTCTACTAAAAGTAACTAACACGTAAATATCAAATCCTTGTTTTACTGTGAAATGTCTATAAATAATGTGCAGTAGAGAATCATTGTGCAGTATGTCACAGTCGTATGTCAGTGATCATGAAAATAATTGCGACACGCTACTAGATGTTCTATTTAAAACGAACAAAGAAGGCAAATAATAATTGTGAAAGAAAACATTGGAAGTAAAGCGAACCAATAATATCTTTGTTATAATATATCAAGAATGAATACGAGTTAGTGTCACCCATGTGTGGTTCGTCCATACCAACCTTGTAATAATAGTGCCTTAATTATGTAATGACGATTTCATTAATGATGGACGAATATTTTGATTTGCGAAGACTAATGAATATTCCTGTTTCACATTCATTCAATATCGTTAATACATGTGTATGTAGTTTATTTGTGTTGATTCTAATTTATGCTTTAAACGGACATTTCCTATATTCTGTGCCTTGTAGGCACCGTTATTGCGTTGTGGTTGCAATGAAAGCCAAGTCAAAATTGGAAAAGAATTAAGAGGTATTTTACACACAAAAAAAAATTAACAACAAAATTTTTTTATGGTGGGATAGAAAGACAAAAAGAAAAGATATCATGTCTAACTAGTATAAGCAACAAAGACAAACAAACGCTAATGCCATTTCAGATTTATACATTTGTTAATAAAAACACGTATCATTGCTAATACATGAATATTAAAATCTAATATCAAATACTAAAACAATATTGCACATAATGGGCGTCAAATAAATTTAACATCAAATACAGTAAACAATTCTACAATAACAGCAACATATAATCATCGAACTATATAAAAACATGCATACACAGATATTCACTCTTCAACAAAAATTCTTACAACACAACAAAATTGCACACAGTGGCTGCCGACGTTAATATTACGATATAGGATGCAATCCTAGAATAACTGAGGGATATAGTACTGTTGTTGCTACAGTGTTTATACTTACACTCTGAGACCATACAGCTCGCCGACGGAGCTCAAAAACTTTGAGGTTTTGATCTCGTGATGCATGTACTGGTCCCAAAGTGTGTTTAATGAATTTTCTAATCTGTAGCATCGTCTCTCACGTCCTACGTCGTTACACTGGACGGCTAAGCGCACCTAGATCGGCCTCCCTGCGCAGCAGTGGTACCAACCGGTAGAAGCCCAGTCCCATGTGTCCTGCCCTTGAATTTAGACGATGGTGCCAGCCTGAAAATGTATTACATAGAACGAACAATTTAATTTTAAACGTAATAATTTTTTATATATATCAACATGTATAAATATTAACATGATACTGAGAATTATGTCATGCATGTTAATATACTAATGTCTTTATACTGATATGCTTTATTTTTCCTTTGCTTACCTTCAACGTCGTTGTTCGTTCGCACTTTCTGGCGGAATACTGACCAGGCCTCAGCTAGAAACACTGGGTTGTCCAGACACTGCCTGCGGTTGTAGTCTTCATTTGTAGCATCTGTACAGCTTGTCGTATGTGAGGTCTCACTGGATAGTTTTGTATTTTGACACCTCCCTAATTTTTAAGGTAGAAGACATGAACCTAATTATCATAAGCCTAGCATTTATAAATTCACACAGAAGCTAAATCTGTAATGTGGTTTAGATTTACTTTGAGTTAGGCTTGAAAAAGGGTTGGCTTGTTTGGTGACTGCCTGTCACAGTTAGACTAGCACTGGAGATGAAATTCGTAACTTAGGCTGCAAATGAACAGCCGACTTGGCTTACGTATTTACGTATGTCTGCTACAGAGGTAAATATCTAAAAATCGAGATGGTTTAGGGGTGATGAAAAGTATGCTAATTTGTTATAGTACTAGTGAACTTTATTCACGCATAAGGCATATACTGATTCTTTTAGCCGCCTTGGCACAGGAAAATAGTCAAAATAGCGCCTTGCTGTCAAAAATGAATGTAAAAGAGAGGGGTTGGTGGCAGTGTTGGTTCAGTATAAAAGCCACCAGTTGTATAAGGAATTAACCTGATTGCCGCAGTCAAAATCTAACATGCATGCTTTCTACAAAAATCATTAGTTTGTTTTTATTTGTATTCTCAGTGTAAAATTATTCTCATTTTTCTGCAATAGGTCATTGTCGGATGGAATTTCACCAGATAAACCGTCCAGTGAGACCTGAGCGCTGTGCAGGAACTGACGTGTCAGCACTTGACGCATGAAGGAGTGAAGGCGCTCTTCCCGCATGTACGTTTCAGCCAATCCAATAGACTGAACTTGTCACCACACGGCCTGGGACCAGTGGAAGGCACAGCCCTTAAGCTCGACGCCGGGAAAAGCCTCTCTGATGACGAACCATGCAGCTGAAAATATGCAAAGAACAATCCCTTAATTATATTGTTTGTGTATGAAGCCATTCTATGTGAAAGGTAATACAGTTGTCATAATGATATTGCGTGATGTGATTAATTTTTGCAGACATGCACTGTTAGCGTTGTTGAGTAATGGTCAGTTTTAAATTTACATTAATGTTATTAATAAACAGCTTACCTTTCTCGAAGTCCAGTACTAATCCTTCTAACGATACATGTCCCAGCCATGACTGCAGAGAACGAAACACCTGTAATCAAAGATTCGAAATAAGAGCAGTGTTCGTATTGCGTTGACCAGAATCAATTCTACAGCGGTTACATAACGTCATTTACCTTACATTCAACAATGACGCATCATTTAATTCTTGGAACGAAATACAGATTCTGGAAAAACTGTGTAGAACATCATTTAACAGACATATGGCTCATAGTCGAGAGATCACGACATAGTCACATCACAGAGAGCATTTATTTCGTTACTGTTTCTTCTATCTATCACATATCTCTCCAATAAACATTCTGGAAATGTCAATGAATTTTGTAACATATAGAGAGAAAGAAAGCTTTAACATAATAACTTACAACCAGGTAGTCTGACTTCGTCTTCCGGCTCATTAGACAAAATACAAGCGGCAGCTGCTTCTGTGCGCCATTTCTTTCAATGAAGGCATGGATGGACATGAGCTGCCCCTGTTGTCTGAAAGGCTCACCAAGGACCTGGAAGTTATAACTATACTTATTAAACAAATGGGTCTCAAGGCTATTACTGGGTGCTGTTATATATTTAAAACCGACAAAAACTGGAGATCAGCAATAACTGGTACTAGTACAGCATATACTAATGAATACAACGTAATGATTTACCTTAAATGTTCCATCCATGTACCACTGTTTCGCTTCTCGCAAAAGTCCTAACTGATATTCAGTTGATAGCAGACAGTAACATTAATGAGCAAACGTTATGAAATAATAAAAATAAATTTTTAAATTTTATAGTGAATTTATATCTAACTGTAGATTTGTTTGAGTTTGTATAAACCACAAACTTCAAAGTCCAACATTCTTGGCTCTTCTGGATGTAGCTTCACTCGGGTTCTCTCAGCAACTCTTTTCAAAAGCGCCTTCTTTGGGAGAGAGACTGTATCTGGTCCCGAACTCTCCAGAATAGATTCTTCTTCAATTTTCAAGGCTGGTGTGAAAAGTTGCTTTCTAGAAGCACGTCTCACCTTTGAGAAAGGGGAAATCATGTTATGTCAAAGGAGGTAATTACAAGCGTTTAACTCAACAGTAAACATATATGGAAATTTCTTGCCTTTACTCCGAAAGCCACTAAAATTATGAAAAGCACTTAGAAATTCATTCCAAGATTATTGCCTTTATTATCACCACTGTGTCAGAATTGAATATTTCAAGAATTTCATTACATGTAATTTTTATTCTTATAATTCAAATGTGCGTTGATTTTGTACAAATTGTACGATTAGCTGCCAATGTGACATGCTTTGCTGACAAAGAATTACCTTGGCGTACACCTGTGCCTTTAGCTGATGGTCAGAGACAGCGGGGTGTGTGTGTGTGTGCTGACCATAGCTTTGAACAAACAAGTTCCCTTACTGGCGTATTGTCGCTGGACACTTCACGTTGACACGTCAAGAAATGCAGCGCCACAAAGTAGAGTTTACGTTATCTGGCTACAAAGACAAAAATGCATGTATGTGTGTCCTTGAACAGTCTTGTCCAATGAGGAAATGTAATAGAATTAAAGATTTGATATCACACACACACACACACACACACACACACACACACACACACACACACATGAGCACGTAAACAGCATCAGGGCGTCATATGTCACAGAGCAGCATTAGGGTGACAGAACGACATCATGTTGTGTTATGAAACAGTAGCACATATTTGTATATGCATTCATCAAAATAAATTATAATTCCTATTATCAAGCTTCAATATTCATGTTTAAAACAACAAAATTTATTTTTAAACATAAACACACATTTGTCGCCTTAATACTGTGTCGCCTTAATGCCTACACACAACAGTGATAGTCACAACATCCTTACGGTGATAGACTCTTCACACTCATATTCTGTCTAGTCCAGCATTAAGGCGATAGCGTTTATAATGTCACTATTGCCATACCAAACACAACAGGAAACTAAAATTATATTTTAGGATGATCAGAATCTTAAATATATGCATTTTAAAACTGTATTACGTATGTGCATCCACATCCTTATGCCGACATAATCTTCACACACATATTGTGTCTAACCCAGCATTAAGGCGACAGTGTTTCTAGGGGCCCAATTGCCATACCAAACAAAAAAGAAATAAAATTATATTTTTAAGGTGATCAAAATCATAAATATATGCCTTATAAAACTGTATTACAACGTCTGCCTATCCATTTGCAAACGTTTTTATGTTTAACTTTTTAAATTTTATTTCTTTGCCTCCCCCTCCCTTGCCGAAATATAAGAAAAAGCTTTTATGTGTATGTGTGAGGTACCCAGGATGGTTCCTCTAGCTAATGGGGGTTGTTCATCCGACCAAAGACCATTGCCTATGGCGGATTCCCTTTCCCCTGTTGTTTATGTGATTGCCTATGTCCTGTGTTTGCTATATGTATAATTGCTATAGTGTTTGTATGCTATAGATCTTATTCTAAGGACGGCATTATATCATATCATTCCCCTGGTTGTATACTTGTTATTTTATTTTTTTATACATAGGAACATTTTTCTTTCTGAAGTTATTTTTGGTTCTTTATTGCTTTTAAATTTCTTTAAGAATGAGAGACCTTTATGTATTCTATCAAAAGGTATAAAGTACAAAGAAAACCCTAAACTGTTTTTTTTTTCTGTTTGCATGTTGTAAGTTTCTCTCTCGCTCTTTTAATATTATTCGAGGGCACTTTGCCTACCCTGATATAAGGGGCTACACTACCTTTATTTGATAATCGTGCTTCTCCTTATTTTGGGGCATGGTCTTGTGGTTCCTCGAGTTCTCCCAAAGCTGGAAAAGAGATCTAAAGAAAAACGGCCGAAAATCAAAATGAAAATTTTTAACAAAAATGGGAAAAACTTTTCCCTGTGTGTCAGTATGTTTATTTGTGTGTGTGTGTTTGTATTGTGAGGGAAATCATGTTGCTAATGTTGTATTCGTGTGTCCCTTATGTTTTTGTGTTTTTGTCCATGTGCTGCGTCCAAGGTTTTCATGAACTACCCCACAGCCCTGTTCACTTCGTGCAATCTACGCTCATTACTTCCTCCGGTACGCAGGTTCCCTGTTCCCCGTCTGAAAGGCCTGGTGTTCCTATCGAAAGAGATTGTTAATCTTGTGTTAGATTGATGTGTTTCCCTTTTTGGTAATGTGAGTTTAAATGTTAGATTATGCTAATGAGCGAAAATAAAAAGAACTAAGGGAGATACCGTTAAAAAAAGGACAAAAATTTCACAGATTTAAAAATTCCATTACAGCATTCCTGTGTACTTGGGACATGTGAAAGAGGAGCACAGCGCGTGTACGGGCTGGAACCACCCCCTAAGCTGGGCGATGAACTGGGGCCGATCCCACACAGTGGTTTTCTACAAGGGTGCAGGAATAATGTTATTTTAGTCAAGCACTTATTGTTTATTCCTAACTACATGACCACATGTCAACATTGTTTAAACAATATAATCAGTTATATTTTGTATACTTTTTTTTATCAGATATTCCGTCTAGATATAAGAAATTATCTCCCTTGTTTGCATATCTGCATTACGAAGTTAATTCGTTCTACTTTATTATTCTCACTTTGAGCTATTGCATGGTATTTTGTAAAGTGACTGCATTATATGTTGGGCATTTGGGTATTTCCTTTACCATGTGGCGTTTGAAAGCCACTTCGCCCGTATGCCATACATCGTGTAAAAATTTAAATATCATACTTTGAACTTGTAAGGACTTTAATTCCCGCCCATGTCTTCCATACATTTTCCCAGTTAATCCCCTAGTGTTTTGTTCTACTTTACATCTAATAGTTTTCGTTGTTTCCCCCCCCCTCTCCGATCCATTCGAATCTCTCTCTCTCTCTCTCTCTCTCTCTCTCTCTCTCTCTCTCTCTCTCTCTCTCTTTGTTCCCCATAGTTCCTTTTTCTCTCTATATTTTAAAACTATTTCTTTAATATATCTATATTTCCGTGGAACTTCAAGTATTTTAGTTAAAAGGTTGGTCATATATATATATATATATAT
>JAECUM010043067.1:0-36994 GCA_016617855.1 Megalonaias nervosa
TAATCAGCGAAAGAGTGCGTTTATTAAATGACTTTCAAACCTTGAATTCTGCAAGCGGTTGTATCACATGAAAAACGACACAAAACAAAACGCGAAAATTAGTAAAAAAAACTTTTAAAAGAAAAACAAATGATAATATAATCAGTGTTATCAAAATTATCCTTCATCACTGTAATAACTATATACAATGGTGCTGATACTTTTGGCTAACTCACCATAATAATTACCGATATTTATTAAGCCTTCTTAATTGTGTCTGTGAGCGACTCATTGATTGAATATAACCTCTAATTGTACCCCTTTATCCTACGAATAAACCGTTTACCAAATTTGCTACAGACAGGTTAATATTGAGTAAAATTATATCTATTTCAGTGGATATAGCAGCTATTGATATGCGATTTATTATTATTACACTTCTGGTAACATTTTACGTAATGGAAATTTTCTCTAATATTTTCATTAATCCTGGAAATGTTCCCTCAAAATTATCACTGGGTTAGATGTTCAGTAACCTTGAGCTCTATTTTGCGTTCATGACATTTCAAAGAGTACTTGCAAAACTACCTTTTTTAAGAAACGTTTCTTTCCTCAAGTGCACCCTGCGAGTTCGGAATAGTAGCATAGGTCACATGCATCTTTACTAAATGTTGTAAGAGGCAACCGGTTAGCGGTGGTTTGCGTCCGGTGTCGTTGAAGGAGGGGACCGTGATAGTTGAGTAGAGAAGAGGATGAAGGTTGCAGAACACTACTTTGGTTTGTGCATCGGCTAGTTGGGTGTGAAAAATGGCCTGGTCTGATCAAACGTCTTGTCACTCCAAGTTTCATTTGCTACGTTAAAGAATTTAGTTTGAATGCTCTCCGTAATTTTAAATGACAGCCCTGTGATCAAACACGAACAATAGAATGTTGCAAAAGATCATAGCTTATGTGGACTGTGGCATAGGTCAACTGACGAAACTGTATTCTTTAAACTAGGATAACACTATGTGTAGCCATGTTATGAGCAACGCAGACGATTAGGGTCCTTTTTCGGACTCCAATGAAGGTGGAGAAACAAATAATTCAAACAGTGACTCTAAGGAAGAAACTCTTCCGAGTCAATAAAATTGAATAGAAGTTCTCATAACTGAATCCTATGACGAAAATCATAAACGAACCATGCTATCACGTTTCGTAATAACGAGAACTGGGCTTATCTGGAGATCCAAAGAGTGAAACACCCAAGCTTGGACCAGTTCCCTGTGTAGTGTATCTGCTCGACTGATTCTGACAACCTATTTCTCTCTAAGTGTTTGGTGGAGATAAATTACAATAAGTAGAGAGAAAAAGATTAGCCAAACGAACACAGCAAGTTATGGTGTGCAACATAAGCTAGAAAATAATATCAGGAACAATTTAGAAAGGCTCAAGTAAAATCTATCTGTTTCTGCATACCTACAAATCCAAAGAAGAGCACAATTAGAATCAACCAGTTCCTTCATGGTTGCAAACCTCAAGAAGTTTCCTTCTTGCTGTCTCAAATTCAATAAACCGTTCAATTTACCTTTATTTTCGATGTCACTTTCCGTTGTGGCTGATCATTATGTCAACTCCAAATACACTGTAACGAAACTGGTGATGTCCTACAAAATTTGGGAACTTGAGACATGTGAACTGTATACATTGGATACTTTTAAATTGTAGCAGCAATCGTAACTTGTTTTCTTTATATGGGTTGTTTGTTTTTCTTTCTTGTGTTTCAATTCGCATATGTTCACAATTCAAAATGATTTCTCAATTTAAAATTACGGCTTCGGTGAAAGCAACTGTAACAGACCCATCAATTAATCTAACGTTAGATTTATATCCCATTTCTTAAATACCTCCATAAATTTGGATGGTGTAAGAAATGTTTATCAAATTAATTATGTGTAACGTTTCTGAGACAAATTCTTTGTATGCCACTCCTAATTGTTTGTCACTGGAAACTAAATGAGAAGTTTAGATAAAACAGGGTCGTAACTGAGTTGGATCATTCTACGCTGAGTTATACCATGAGGTCACCAATTTACTAAACGTTGAATACGAAAGCTAGTATGTTTTCGCCAGTGTACAATATTACTCTTGATTATGCCACATTAAATCCAATATTCACTGATCTGAAAAATGATGCTAAAGTGTACATTCCAAAAGTATGAAAACCTTACAATTATAATCTCTGCATTTTTAATTTTTTTTTAGATATGACTGGCAAAATTGTTATGCCATAGTCTGTTTCATCTTCCACAACAACCATTCCTCGGTCAATGCAACTAGATTAATTTAGAAAATTCTTGATGACATTGTTCTATCCATACTGTACTTATTAGTAGACTAATAAACATGATATTCTTACGGGTCGGTGACGCGGATTCTCGAGCAGGAAAAAACAAAAGATAAATATATACCGAACAGTACAAAACAACACTACTACTACTAATACTGCTGCTACTACTACTACTACTACTACTACTACTAATAATAATAATAATAATAATAATAATAATAATAATAATAATTTTTGTTCTTCAAGTAGCATGGGCCACAGATCAACTACGACAATTAGTGACTCGAGCACTCGAGAACCGCAATAAGAACCAAATGCGGTAACGCTTTCATTAACAACAACAATGCGAGCAGTCAGTAATATCATTAGTAAAGCTGCTCGCCAACGCAATGCATTACCTATTCGATGAGTGCAAATGCGGCAGTGGGAAATGGATTGCGGATCTGGATTCAAATGTCAAACTCATCAAAACGTATTGGACGAAATTGAAGCTGTATTAACAATGGTAATCTTTAAAGAACTGTCCGATCCAGCGTTTGACATGCATACGCCCTTGAAGCCTAAATACATGATCCTAATCAATGAGGTGAAATAGATTTACACATGCATAACAAGCGTCAGTATTGTCTTTCTTGTGATGCCTGTTTAGAAATCGATAGCAAAATGATTCAATAAGACATTGCTAATTAGGCCGCTAATAGCCAGGTTGGATCTGCTAGCAGTGGTATGATTGCGTTGTTTAGCAGCGCACATTATTTCGTCTATGAAAAGGAAATTGAAACAAGTTTGAGCAACATTGATATTGCCATCACAATTCGTGGATTCGTCGGAGGCAGTAATGATTATGCCAGATCTGCTGGCCCGTTGATGATGTTTTACAAAGATAGGTTCGCAACTTTTGTATTGCACAGCGTCGAGGAGTACAATTGTTATTGTCTTCGAAAGTCATTCCTCTCAGTCATATATCTGAGTTTTACAAAGACGTTGGTAAGACTATTTTCGTAGTATAACATACAGCCTCAATGAACTGAATACCTATCGACAATGATGCAATTAACATTATGAGGTGCTGCAGCTGGCAACGTTGTGTTGTTGAAATTAGCATTGTGAATGCCTGTGATAATGAATTCGGTGGCAGCAGAAGCACGTAATGGTTTATGAGTTCTAGAGACAAATCACTGCTGTCATTTTACACCCTTACCACTATGAAGACAACGTTCAGCGGTTTTCATGGAAAATATCTACCCACAAGTCATATTCCAACCATATCAAACTGTTTTTCAAATGGCATTTAAACGGCTTTGAGTGCTGTAAGTTCCATTACGAATAAAATGCCATCACGAAGCCCTTAGTAACGTTGCTGGATTTTAGCAACAATCATGTTTTACATGAATAACACAAGCCGTGGTCGTTCGTGGAGCTGGCTGAGAACGTTGATACATTTCTGCAGATTACCCAGAATGAGATTGCTGCGTTGTACCCGAAATATTATATTTTGTTGGAACACTTATACAAATACAGATAGTCAGTATTCTACCTACATTTGTCTCCAAGTCAAAACGAAATATACTTTGGCTATACAAACGCTGTTCAACCCGTCGTTGTCAGTTACAATGTGATATAGTACGCATGTGATCGCACGTGGGTTTATTGACGCTTGTGTAATACATATAATTCTTGCAGTTGTTATAACTGAACCGCATGATTAAAGTTAATTTCTGATAATGAAATTAACCAGGTCTTGATGGTAGTAAAGGTATCAAAGTGGGAGATGACGCAAATGTTAAAGAAGGAATGTGTCCATTCCAAGCAGCCATTCTAGCTTTTTGATGAAATCAGCGAATTTAAATCTCGTAAACGAATCAAAATGCAAAATGTTCTTTGACTACCATGAGCGATTCGCAGAATACCCTCCGGCAGAGGTCTTCAACTGTCACACTGTGCTCTCTAAAGTTCTGGCCGTTAACCAGTTTTGATTTACTCGCACAGTCAAGCATTCGCCAATGCGATGGATTTATTATTCATGTTCTTCCTAACCTTGTTACATTATGCAATATGAACATCATTTTCGAAATCAATCATCCGATTGTCTGTAATTAACCAATGACTACTGAATTTATTCATATTCCGATCAGAAGGATATTTGAAGGTCGGATCGGATGACACCGAATAGAAACTGATTTGTAAATCAACAGTGTTTTCACCAATTCTCCAATCATGGAAACTCCGATAATGTTGGTACTTGCTCATCTTGTCAATAATGGCCATAATACTCGCAGTACTGTAATATCTTGACCCTATTTTTAAAATTCCTACCACTAAAAGCATCCATTTTGAAACCACTTTGACAAAACGTAACTTTAAGTTAATGAGTAATTTAATAGTCCTTGTCATGTTTCAAAATATTTTTAACGAATTCGGCTTTAAGTTGTAAACATTGTCGGGTAATAATGTGAGCAGAGTTTGTTTCATTACGTTTGACACGATTTGATTTTCTCGTTGTCAATTGCATTGCTTAAAACCAATGGTCGCATGCGGGGTTTTGTTGACATTTCGTGCCTTTACGGTTTTAAATTCAGTTTCAGCTTATTTGGGATTTCTATCGCATGCCGGTAGCGTTAGCTCTGAGCTCTCTTGATGGTGTGCATGCAGCTTTAATAATATCCACGTCGTCATCAGTTTTGGCAAAGTTTGCTAATTCTTATGGTGTTATAATAAATATTCATTGCGTTTTCTATTACCAGATCTGGTGATGGTTTTCTCTGAACTGTTTTCATTTTCAAATGCATCATTGGTACCCATTACTTTTGATACCATCGCTCGACACTGTCCAGGTGACTTGAGGACAAATCAGGAGAGTAAGGCTCTAGGAGTTTGAAAAATTGCAGGCACTGTAAAGAATATTTTATACGTAGGTTACTGTGTAGTTTATTATCATAGGCATTATACTCTTAAAAAGGGCCATATTTTAGTTAAACTGTGCAGGTGTGTCAATCCATCAGGAATATGGTTTTTTTCGGCCAAGTAAGTTAACTGATCTAACGGATCTAACAATGAGGTTGTTTGTAAACAGTCGTCTGGGTATCCAACAATGAGGTTGTTTGTAACCAGTTGTCTGGGTATCAAACAATGGCAGCGTACCGACTAATTACTGCAGTTCGAATTTGGGTGGAGATCAAAACTGAAAGGTATGTGAATGGCGTCAATATTGCATAAAGTACGTCATATACTAACCAGCCTGGAGAAATACATACATACGGAAATACATATCTATACTCACGAGCCTATGATATTGCCCTGTCAGTTTAGGCTGCTACCTGTTGAACTGGTGCAATAAGGTTCCGTTCACAGCGTCATTTGGTTCGAAGGACATTAGAACAATATCAAAATACATTAAATTCCATTTTGTTTCCCTGTATAGTGTAATTAAAGAATTAGCATGCCCTTGTTTCGATGATTGTCAAGTCATTTTAATCTATAAGCGTGTAATATTCACTTCCGGGAAACTTTGATGAATATGTATTGGGTAAATAAGCAACAGATTTGAACTCATTGATTACCTATCAACACTACAAAAAACAATCTTTCCTGAACTCATATGGCCCATAATATACTGAATTGTCAATATTTACAAACAACAGCGATAAAAGTCATCGTCATTATTAGTGTGATAATTCTATATTTTTAATTTTACTGCCGCATATACATGTGTATTTTGGTTCAAAACGCATTGCACTTTTCTCCCTTCCATGTTTCACAGTGGAGGGATCGAGGAATAATTCCCCTTTTGCACACTGCTACAGCATTTCTTGGGTCTTTGAAGACTTACTAGTCTTATTCTCTACTTCGACGTTTTATAATGTTTGTCCTCAGTTCTTAATTTCCCTCTAAGACAAGTTGTTATAAAAGGTAAGAAAAAACGAGTTTATTGAAAAGTATTGAAACCCATTCAGTTCTTCACTACCCTAGATTTCGCTATTTAGTAGATTAAAAAGCTGATTTCTGTGTTACCCATATGGTAATGGAACGATGCTCCATCCAGCAAATGGCATGAGATAACTTCGTAAATTGCCTCCTAAATAAGGGGCTATCATGTCACTTTTACAGATCTGATTGATTCATAATTTAAACGTCAGGATAAATATGCGAATTAGATGCTCCAGGCCGTTGCTTTTGAAATCGATGCGAATCATGTACACTTCCCAAAATTATTTGGCAGCATATACAGCGTGACATACAAATAGTCGGCTAAGAAGAAAAGCTAGTCACCCGTAGGGGTAGACACTTCAGTTTCAAAACAAGTAACATATTTTACAAAATGTCCGGACTTCAACTATCGTACATTGCATCAATACACAGTGTGTTTTTGTTTTCCTTGTCTCTTCGCAAAATTATCACATTACGAAAGGGCTTGCATATGCATTGTGAATATTGTTGTGTCATAAATGATCTTCCAACATGAAACATATATGTGTAATTGGGACAGGGGGTGAAATAACTTCTTTTTGCTATGAGTTTCCATTGACTTGCTAGGGCAATAGAATTATACTTTTTTATGTTTTGTTTATTATAGCTTTTCAAGAATATGCACTTTTTGACTTCACATATTTACTCAATTGTTGAAACAAATAGTATAATTTTACGTTTGTGCACAAAAACTGTCCTTTGGACCCTTATTATTGCTCTCGATGATTGCCGAAAAATTAATGTATTCCTAACATGCTTTGCATTTCCAAGCTATTATTTTACGAATAAATTATATTGCTGATTTTATTTAAGCATGCATGTTTATTGCTGAATAAAATAGCTGTTAAAATATAATTCTCGCGGAAACACGTCTGTTTTGTATTATTTACCTTCAACCATAATAACAGAAGCCAATCCGATTGTTGCCCGTGATGGTAGCAATGAGAACTGCATTAATGTCCTCTGGGGTGACGGCAATCGTAGTAACTGTGGATGAGTCACCAGCAGATGAAGACGCAACCTTGGAAATGGTGCAGACATATCTCTTTGAAGATAAAAAACGATGAGTACGAAATTGCAATTGCGTTATTTTACATTTACCTGACCTGGTGAGGACACGTTATTTTATATTTATCTGATCTGGTGAGGACACGTTCATTTCAATATTTTGGCTCTGAATATTAAAAAAATGCAAAGACTTCATTCTCTCATTCCTAATATGTGTCAGGGTCTCCCAATGTGTGAATGCAATTTTTATTTTAGTACGTGACTCATGACGCCATGACTGTTATGACTTTGTCACTTTTTGCAATGTCTGAATCACTTTTTGATTTGAAAAGAAATATTATGTAATATGATTTTTACACGAATCTCAATGACAATAAGGTATCAGGAAAGTAGCTAGAGGTATGTTAAAAGTCAGTTTTGACATCATTTCTTTATTTGCATTATTAACTAAGATTAGGGTGCGTGAGAACACTAGCTAAAGTTAAATTAATTCGAAACTGTTTGGTGTGTATATCATCCATAAGACGTTAAATAAACATTTGCACAAACGATTTTTCAAATTGTTGCGCTCGCGTTTGTTTTGCGCTCTATACAACATCGGGAGTTTGAAGCCTTATTGTTTAAATAGATGTAGTAGATTCATGTCACTGTCAAGTTTAATTTGTAGGCATCGTTGTTTGTTTCATACGCTTGTATAGTACCAATTTCGAAATCAACTTGTCATCCATTGAAGAGTATGAGTTGCATTAGATGGCTGAGTCTGAACAGTGGAGACAAGTCGCTGAATATTGGTTACTGTTTGTTCCTTGTAAGAGAGCAATGTGGTGGATGATGTACTATAGTGACGTCCTCTAATTTGAATTATATATAAAGAGGCACATTTTATGAATGCAATTTCTTCACCATCTGTTTGCTGAAACTGTCGTTGTTTTTCTTCATTTTTTTCCTGAATCCAGATAAGATGCTGTGACTATTCTTTTTATAACTGTTGATAACTGTTTCTACTCAATGTGTTGTTACTTAAAGTTATATGTTCTAGGATTTTAGATGTTATAGCTCTTATTACCTTGCTGAATGCATCATTTTTGTTAGAGGAGCCGCCCTGGTGATTTGATGAGTACAATTTTTATATAGCAGCAGGGTTGCTGTCAAAACACACTACAAATATAAATTGTGTTACCTCTCTTACAACCCTAATATTTCACCAGTTCGGGTTTTCATTTGTTATTTGCTGAGCTTCAAATAGTCAACCCATTTGATGCATTCTTGACCACCACTTCTTCCACCTCAACCGATAGTGTTCTTGCACATCCACCAAAGACCAAAATGTAAACAGTTAAGGTACCCTTTAACGAGACACGAGACTAAAGCTCTTCACAGGAGTAGAACGATCGTGTAGTTACTCTCGTCCTGCTAACATGAACCTGGTTCTATAATCGCCATGATTATTAGTTTTGGTTAGTGGGGCGGGAGAAGAAAGAACAAAGATGGTGGAGTTTTCAACACACATGTACTTTTCTTCCAAGATCGAGGTTTTTTTTGTTCTTTGGCTAAATCCTAAACAAAAAGTTAGTTTCACGTAAAAGTAACACAGGATTAAGATCCATTTCAGCGGCCAACTATTAGATCTCTAGTCTGTTTTCATAGCAAGCGATGGGACAAGCTGACTGACGCAAAGAGAAGCACATGCCATCGTTCCAAGGTATGAATAGTGCGCAAATATAAGTTGGTCCAATGTTTGTTCAATGATTACTTATAATAATCTTAAGCTAATTTTATACGACTCTACAGTTTTGTATTGTTTTTTGTATCCAGGTACATTTTTTTCTTGACATGGTGAAACCTGATATTTGATAAGAACATACATTGTATTATCCTACACAATACACGAATGCATTTTTTATTCTGAATCAAGTCTACTGATGCTTTTCATATGCACAAGATGATTCTGTTATTCTGCTTTGTTTGATTACCAATGAGTTCGAATCCTAAATTAGTAACTTTGATTGAATGCTCAGTGAAAGGGAAAAAACTATAATGATCAAATGTGCGAAACGATCTAACAATGTGTAACCCTCCTACTTTCTTCAAATCTTGAACAGAGAAAGACAGAGTAAGGAACTTTAATATCGCACGTCGGTGTAGTTGTGTGAAACTGTGGAGATGTGTATTGTTTGAGACACTGTTGTCTTTAAAAGCAATAAAATATGCATATCCCGTATTTCACTAACATCATTTCCAATAAAACAATTGTTTTGTGCAGATGTTTTCTGCTTAAACCGAAACTTTTCACCTACCGGAAAATGAATGGACACTCGAATAGCATCTGAATCACCAGATACATACAAACAAACATACATACAGTCAGACAGACAGACAGGCAGGCAGACAGACCGACAGACAGTCAAATAGACATGCTCGCATTGATACTAACCATCCCTTTGATTGCGTATAATGTTTACTATCAAATTATCTTATCAGCTCTTAATGGCACTTGACACGATTGAAATTGTCAATTGCAAGTTTTAATATGAACATTTGCAGCTGTGTTGTCATTTTCAATATAAAATTAATGACATCTGCGATCGATCGAGATAATAATTGGTTTGATGAAATACTTTTTACAATATATTTAAATGTTGCAGCTTTTGTTCATAGCCTGATTTTATCGTGATGGTTGATTGCCTTTTATTATAAAACAAATGACAAGTATGCTTATAATCAGAACGAAGTGAGTTACAGATATGGTTGGGTGTGATCCTCCCTGTCCAAATGAGCGTACAACGCCTTTTAAGCAGTTCAAGGGAAACCCACCGGGGGATTTAATTCTTGGTGGATATTTGACCTGAGCAAAAGTTCTCAAATTTGTATTCTTCCCTTTCTTTTTAATACTGGGGATGGGTGCTAACGATGTAGATATTGACGTATTCAGTAGGATAATAAAACAAAATTGTAAATTGTTTTCTCTTTCGCAATTTTAATTAATGTCACCAGCGTAATTGTCTTTCTTTCAACAAATTCTCTAGATTTACCACTGCCACAAACCACATGCATAATATTTCCATAAAAGTGTCACAATCTGCATATCATTCACTTAACTGCTTTTCACGTTGTCTGCAGTTTGGACGTGCAAATCTTATTTGTGCAGGTTCAGCTAATTTATATTTACGTGAGCGAGGTATGTCGAAAATAAATACAAAATGAATCTTAGAATTTGTGCAAATAAATAGACTGGTACATTACGACTTATGAAAATTAGAGGTACAATGGCACATGGTTTCTCGACGGAAGGAACGTACGTAAAAATCAGCTACGGCATGAATGTTTAAGTGGATCTTTGTAATGTGTTCTAGTCTGCCGACATGTCACACACAGAAGATTCTTTTCGTTAAACTTGGCAGTTTAGTAAGCATGCAAGTCAAACATTTCCTCCCTCCGTGAAACAACAAGCTTGTGTATTAGGCAGGGTTACTGAAACCCTCCTACCACAGATATAGAGGATCTCAAATGGGCAATGATTTAATATTGAATCTCAATTTTCATTTACCGTCGGTGCAGTCAGTAACATGCAATAATCAAGGGCCTTGCGCTAAGTGTAACACAAACGAGTGTTTTTATGTTGCTGTTACATGACCATGTCCATTTGCAAACAATTACATGTATCCCAGTAAGTTTATGATATAATCAAGTGCTTTTATATTTCCTTTTTTCATGAGAATGACCACTCCCAACATCTCGAGATTTTCCATAAATGGTTGCAGAGATAGTGAGCGTGGGTACACTTTCTGATCAATTTAGAAACGCATGAACTGTAATAAATTAATTTTGCTTACAAGAGCTGCTGTGCGTTGCGTGATATTGAGACTTTAATCATTAGACTATGATTTTGTGGTGGACTGGTGATGTGCTGAAATATTTTAGAAGTTTGATCAGTTCACCTAGTACGGGCTGGTGGGGCAGGATATTTGCATCTGCATGTCTGATAATTTGAATATATCATCACTGACCAGAGTATTAACATTTATCCCACTGCCAGTGATGTAAACATATGTAATAATAATATTAATAATAAGACTTAGAAGATTTCAAAGCTAAATAACTATACTATTATTATTATTATTATTATTATTATTATTATTATAAATCTGATGGGTTGACAAAGTGAGTTGCTCTTATTTTGCCAAATAGACTACGAAACAATTACATTTGCATCCATGCTATCTAAGTTTAAATGGTTGATATATGATACGAATCGGCTCAAAACATGCAGAGAGTAAATGACTTACATGACAAATTTAAACAGGGAGTGATACCATAGTATACATGAGCTTACTGCTACTTGATTTGTGTAACGTCGGGCTGTTTTATATCGAGAACATTATCAATATGGAGGATCTCAAATGGGTAATGATTTAATATTGAATTTATGAAACGAGTTGAATAATGTCCAGCTTTTGCGAGCCTTGGCGAGCAAAAGCGGACATTATTCAACGAGTTTCATAAATTTAATATTAAATCGTTACCCATTTGAGAGTCTTTTTATCACAGTTTTTATTTCAGTGGAAATAATTTAGATAGAAAGAAGAACGAATAATTTCGTTCATTCTGACAGACGGTGCACCTTTCATTTGTTGTGCATAAAATATAGTCCCAAACAAAGCTGAACTGGTAAAAGTAGATTGTACTGTTTTACAAACCATAAATCAATGAAAAAGCTTTCATCCGAATAAACAGAACATTTTATAACGACAAAATCATTTTTCAAAACAGAGTGATCAATGCGATGTGATGGTGCTACATTGTTTGATACGGTACACAGTACAGTAGGCCTACAGTAGAGTACATGTTTACCCTAAAATCTCACTTTCAGAACTAAACGTTACATTGTTGCGATCTTCATGTGAAATAGGATTACTGGATGCAAAAATTCCCACATTTACTGCAATGCATTTGTGACCGGATATTTGCAGTATTTGATTTGGAACAATAGACTGTACAGAAGACGTCAACAAATTTCTTTTCGTGTCTGATTTACATCCCATATATACTACGTAAAGATGCTGTGGTTGGATAAAGTTCTGTCAGTTAGCAGACCCATTTATGTCCAGATTCTTCTGTGAACAGAGGTGAGTTTAGTTACTTCTTTAAGTTAACATTTAAACCACGCTTGTATATACGGTGGATTCTATATCTATGTTACAGATATACCGCCCCCCCCCCCCGCCACCCTCTATCAAATAAGCAATACCCTTAGTTTTACTTCTTATTGTTGTTCTTGTCTTGTAGTTTTACGCCATTTTTCTTATGATGATATTATTAAACATGACATAAGAAACCCCTGTGGGGGTAACATATCCATATTCAGACAGCCGAGATAATTTTTCCTCAATTTCCTTTCGCGAGTCGAGTTAAAAAATAGCCGCCAAAAAATGTTCATTCAAAACAAAACATTCCAGAAGGCGGGGTTAAAAACGTTTTCCCATGATCCCAGCCAATCAGTAAAGAGGATCGTGCACAATAATTTCATGGGCTTATTTGGACCAATCAGAATCACATAAAGTGATATGTTCACACGTATAATATCAAAAATATGAAACTGCACACACTGTAGGCGAAGTGTACCGACTATGTGATAAATTCTGAATACTACATAACTTGAATCTGAATGATTGTTTGGTCAAAATAGTCGATGCAACAAATGCAAACTTTAACAGTTGTGCTTGAACTCGTAGCCGATGGAGTGGGGCTTGTTGAAATCTTGGTTGATGTAGAAGTGCTTATGGTTGAAGGAGTGTTTGTCGGAGTGGTGCTTGCGGCTGACTTCGTGGAAAACGGAGTTGTAACAGACTTAGTAGTCAATAAAGCGGAACTTCTAGTTGAAACTCATGGTCAAGGTTGTAATTGATAAAGGCTTCGTTGTTGAGACTGAAAACGTTCATGTCATTTTGGTTTAAATATGACACCAATTTGATCTGACTGTTTACGTAAACAATAATCCTGATACTACTCAGAATATAGTACACTGTACAGGATACCAACAATAACAAACACAATAATCAGTATCGTCGTTATTATCACAAACGTCATCAACTGTCACTATAGAAATTTTAAATTGCGTTTGATCAAGATAATCATAATATTGATAAAACAATATATATATATATATATATATATATATATATATATATATATATATATATATATATATATATATATATATTGGGGGGGAGGTTAAGCGTGCTGGTTGATTGTTTGTGTTATAAACAAATGACAAGTTTGATAATTATTATAATTTAGTGATTGAATGTGACATATATAGATATTTGTGATTCACCCTGTTCAAAATAGAGTACAATGCCTTTAAATGCCGTTCAAGGTAAACCTTGCAACCTTGGAATAGGATTCGGGGTGGCCAATGACCTGTGATCAGTTCTCAGACTTGTGTTATCCCCTTTCCCTTTTTAGAAATGGGGGTTGTTGTTGGCTTTCTCTGTTACATGACATTGTCCACGCATAACATCTAGAGAATTTCCTCTAATGAGATTGATGTGAGGATCACTTCTGTATCAATTTAGTAATATGTTACCAGTAACAAATTAATTTTGTCATATATCCCATACTCATTCCTAGGTATGGAGACTTTGAACACTACAGTATGATTTTGAGATGGTCTTGGGATGTGCTGAAATATTTTAGTTTGACCCGTTCACCTAGTATGGGCTATTGCAGCAGCATTGTTAGATATATGTGTTTGAAAATTGGATGGTGTTATCACTGATACGAATATTAGCACATATCATACAACCGCTGGAGTAACCAGATGTAATAATAATGTTGATAATAATAAGACGAAGAGTAACAATAATATTAATAACACTAATAATAATAATTATTATTATTATTATTGTCATCATCATTATTATTATTATTATTATTATTATTATTATTATTATTATTAAACCCTTGTAGTTCCTGGGACCGAAAATGATGAGGTCATTTTGGTATTATTTTGAAATCGGTTTGAACTGACTCATTATGTCTAAAAGTATCCTTCTTGTAGTCAAAATTAATCAGTACATACTAAGCTGTTGATAATCAGCAACATATGCAACGACCATAATCATTATCGTCGTCATTACCACTTTTATTATTATTAGTATTATCATTGTCCTCATTGTCGTCTTCATCATCATCGTCATCATCATCACTATCAGCATCATCATCATCCGAAATTACAGCAACTTCGACTATCACTTAATTTCTAAAACAAATAGCCCTTTATAACACGATACCACTCCATCCCAACTACATAACCCATCAGAGACTTAATTGCCCTCAGCCAGAATTTGTACGATTATTTTGGCTGACACAAAGTAACATTAAATAAGCTTTTTACTTATTAAAAAGGCTAAAATGTAGAAGGAACACACAGTATTGTGAATTAAATCCCAAACTGTCCGGAATGTTATAACGACTATTCTAACTGAATAAAGTTCTAATTAAATTCCAGTGTTGTTCGAAATTAGATCCATCTCTGAAGATGTTGCTCTGCAAGAAGGCTGGAATATATTAATATATAAGTGGTCTACATGATGAAGTAGGATAAAATGAATACTTATTTCACCAAAATATTTAGCACTGAGGTATATGAAAAAACAATTGCTACAGTGATACATGTTCATTTATACGTCTGGGTAAGCCATGTTTGATGCAGGTCATTCTTCCCAACAGTTTAGGAATAATAGCGATGCCAATTAAAAATCTGACAATGGATAAAGTGCTTTTATTATAGCGTACACAGGATCATTGCATAATATTATCATTCATCATCACTGCATACTTGACTCGGATAATCGATCAGTACAGGTCATAAAGTCTTGCGTATATAAATGGCGTGGGTCTTTCGTGGTAAATGGTAAAATAAATAAATAAATAAATAGTTTTTTTTTCCATTTTCCGCTTTGTACCACCAAGCATTAAAATATGAGTCAAGTATTATGTCTCAAAAGTTAAAAATAGTGAAAGGGTTCAAATTTTGGTACATATCTGAATTCGTCTTTTACCTCCCAGTAAAATCTGTACTTTTTACATCCGTGCCGTGGTAAGCTTAATTATGTCCAGTTTATCTAAGCCCCTGTCTACAAGGGTAGGTGGGTGGGATATGGTTGCATCGTGTCATCAGTGGCAGTTGCATGAATAAATTTGTCTTTCCATCTTAATGGTATTCAAGGCTTTTTGCCAACATTTGAACATAAGTCAACATGGAGGGAAATCCAGGATGGCACAGTATGAAGATATATTAGTAATATAGGCAACACAACTGGGACAAAAGTCTGATATAGCGTAAGTAAACATGCGAATACATGCGATGCGCTAAAATGATGTAGAATTACATCATTCAGTATTATTCATTAAATCAGTCAGTTACGAAAACGAAAGCTGGTATTTTGGCATTTGATGCCTTTCAAATACATTTTCTTACTTTCATTATTCCTACAATTACTATCTTTTTTGTTACATTTCCAGTAACATTCAAGACTGCCAACATCATCAAAGTCTGCATATCCTTCAAAGGCAGAGAAATGTTTCACAATTTATCAAATTAATAAATCACACTGTGATCTCATTTCCCTACCAGAATGTGTAGATCAGAAGAAAATCGACAGCATAACTTCGGATTTTTTTGTACAGAATAAAATAAATTACATTTACTTACAATATACAGCCAATATTTCGCTATTCATGTTTCAAAAGATGCAGCCTAACTTTCAGCTGCTATATATATACCATAAGACACTTTAATAATGCAACTCATGGTGTATCTTCAGAAGATGTATCTGTGAAAAGCTGTTTGAAACAAAGTCAGAAACTTTCTTGACTTTTAAAAGAGCTATACTGAATTTTACACGATGACAAGTGACAATTCTACACACACCTACATATATGCCTTTAGGTATATATGTGCTTATTTATACATATATAAACACACACACACACACGCACACACACACGCACATATATATATATATATATATATATATATATATATATATATATATATATATACAGAGAGAGGGAGAGACAGGGAAAGGGGCACATATGTAGAATTGTAAATACAAGTCAAATTCTACTTGGGGTTTTGTGAAATCCAGAGCAGACATATTAGGAAGGAAGCATAGTTTAAATCTGAAATGTTTTAATATGTGTGTTATTAATAACTAGGAAATGTCCTTCTGGCATACATTAATATGGAGGTTATTAACATCGTTTGTGTATATAGCAGGCATCAACGACTCACAAGAGTACATGTACAAAAAATGCAGATTGACACTTCCCAGTTATTAATCACGCACATCCTCTCTCTCTCTCTCTCTCTCTCTCTCTCTCTCTCTCTCTCTCTCTATATATATATATATATATATATATATATATATATATATATATATATATATATATGTTACTTGGCTATAGCATCCCTGTGACTTTGAAGCTAGCTTCTTATCCCAAGCACAGCCGACATAGCATGGCCTGAGGGGGTATTGGACCCAAGAAGTCGGTGAAGTTGAAAAATTTATGTGTCGTATGTTTGATCCAATTTAGTTAAAGACTAATGTTTTTATGTTCTGCTTTTCTGAAAGGCGCCCAGTCATTTCTACCCAACACGTCTCTCCGACTGTAGTGTTATACTATATATTATAATAATAATTCACATCAGTTTTGGGAACTAAAACCACTAAAAGTATAACGTATGATTTAAAGTGCATGGCATAATTGCTTAGATTTATCGATACGCTTTTCAAACCTTTTGTGATCAGAAAGTTATACGTGCCCCCTATAAAGTTCTGTTGGTTTGTTTCAGGAACCAGCCTCAGCATATCTCTCATATACATTATCCCTCCACCTGTTGTCATAATAAATTGAGATTATCCAGTTTGTTGAAAATTCGGTAGTGGTTCTTTCCAAATATACAGTTGCTGATAATCACCATTGTATAATATATACCATCTGAGGCAACGGGTTTGAGGAAACGTTTAGAAAATATTATTAAGGATAAACCTATATACCACATTGACATTAATGACACGCTGTCGACCTTTCGCCCGGAAATTTCATTCTTGAGTGTTGAGGAGATTGTTTTGCGAAGAAAGATAGCTAAAGACAAGTAGCCCCTATAGTACCGGAGTTCGGATTAAAGCCTCCAGGACTGAACGTGCCTGGCAGAGGTAGGACAAAACCCGCTCAAGAGGAGGACAAAAAATCCCACCTGCAGTTTATACCTCTTGAAATAAATAAATGTATTATTGTTCCCATTGTTTCAGTTATTTGCTATGAATCACAGCAATGTTAGCATGTAACACTGAGTGTTTGAATTAAAAAGAAGAAAATTCTTAATTAGGTATTAAAACGAGTCTACGAATGTGCTTAGATATGGTATGAGTGTTGGATAATTCTTTGTAGTGATAATTTGTAGCCAAGTATGAGATACCCTGATAGCTTCAATAGATTTGGTTATTTTGTTTGACATTTATTAAAATATGCATATATTTTGTTTAAAAAAAGCTAAGTTACTTTTAGTAAATCGTTTTGTAATCATTAGAACAGATATACAGTACACTACCCGCTAAACAATTCCTAAAGTGTGCAAAGGAGACTATATTAACATCTTAGCAAATATAGTTACAATAAATAATTAAATTAATATAATCTGAATCAAATATATAAACAGTTCTATAAAAATGAACAAAGAAAATGCATAAAACTGTAAATATCAAAGGTCTAGGGGTTTCTGTCATCCGCCAATGTGGCTTTTATCCTGGGCGGGGAATTTTGTCCTGCTCCTATCAGGGGGCTTCTGTCCGAGGGAGCTTTAATCAGTACCCCGGCACGATGACGTATCATTATTTTCACATTTGGAAACTCTTATGAATAAAATGATACAACTTCATAAAGAGACGTGCACTAAAAGTAAATATTAAAGTGTTTTAATTAAACCGGTCTCGTCCAAAAATACCTACGTATTTAATGCTCGCTAAGTTTTAAACGCAATGGATATTTAAGAAGAAAATAAATTTCATCTTCTAGCACTGATGAAACACTACGTACTCTAATTTTTGGAGTCTTATATTATCTCGCCGATATTAAAAATTTAATTTACAATCCATGTGATTATACTTTTAATGTAATGTAATTGTACATAGTAAGAAAAACAAAATATTCTAGAAATGAAAGACGGTTAAGATTGGCGAAACAATTGGACGAAATTAACTCTTTATCAATTTATGAAGATAGCATTAAAGACTTAAGTAATCAAATGTCCATCTAAGAATGCCACGCTCTAAGAGCCAAAAAGAATTTCGAGCAACCCAATATGAAGTAGTGTTTCCTGTCTTTCTTCTGGTGAGTATTGAAACTATACTGCAAATATTTTCAAACTCCAACACACCAAATCTGGTAAGAAAACGAACGTCCTCAATGTTCTCGCTAATTTATCCACAATGTAGCTGTAGACTGCAGGAAATAATTCGTGTGTCGTGTCCGTTCACCTTGAGCCTAGTATTATGGTCAGAATGTTGTCGAACTTGTCACGGATAATGTCGATACATAATCACTTACTACGCTTGGCTAAATCTATATAATATGGTTTGTTTAAAATTTATGCGATATCATTTAAAGTATTCATTCAATATAATCGCATGCTGGCTTTGATAGATAACATACATTCGTATTTGCCTGTACATGACCAAAACCCGGTACCGCTAAAAAGCTGCGTCAAGACCATTAACTTTGTTAGAGTGTTGACTGTCAAGATATTCATTACAATGCAGCTACGTACAATGTCTTTTCAGACTTCGTTTGCATGTGTGTGAAAATGACATTTAGGCCTGATTTTCAAAACGCCATTGTAACAGAGAGGATATGTTAATGGTCAGATCGACTTTTGTATAAGGTGAGTGGCATTAACAAGATTTTTAAGAAACTCACTATTATTTTAGGAAAACTATATTCATTCAGAAAGAGCTAGATATGGAGATAATAGTGATTTCATCAATATCAAAGGTCGACAAGACGGTCTGATCAGAAAAATTAGCCACAAGTATAAGGTTTGGATCGCTCAAGGGTGGCTGTTTTGAAGCATAGGCTACAATCATTGTAATGTAAAAATGATTATATTGTAGAGAAGAATTTGTTTAAATGTCGTTTGGTCGTCTATTTAGATATAGTAGCTGTTTCGAGTAGGGGTTTTTCCAGTATTACGAGGTAACATTTGCATAGTTTATTTTAATCGTCAACCAAACACCATGAGAAGTTAATCAGCACCAGTTTTATTTTAAATCAACTACACACCATGGGAAATATTTGTATGGCGCATTCCAAGTCGATATGATTACCTGCTCAGGAAGAGTACAGCTAACACGATTTTCAAAATGGCAACCACAGCGCTGTATTTATTGCTCAAAGGATATTAGTTTCATTGAGGACCAAGAGGACATCATAACATGGCTTTCAGCTAATTACCCATGACAATAAGATCTTCAGTTTTGGGAAGTAGCGATAGTATGATTTTAAAATGGCTGCCATACCAGACATTTTTAATATCAGATCAGCACTAACGTCTTTAAGGACAAACTAAACATTATGAGCAATCTCTTTTCTACTTTAGAAAATATTATTAAGTATAAACCCATAAACCATATTATAGACTGTATAGAAAGTTCCCCCGTGAGTATTGAGGAGATTGTCTTGCGAAGAAAGATAACTAGAGACATGCTGTCTCTATAGTGCCGGGGTACGAATAAAAGTCTCCAGGACAGAACGTGCCTGGCAAGGGTAGGACAAAAGACCCCTAGGACTAAAGGCACCCACGGAGAGGACAAAAGCCCCACCGACAATTTACATTTCTTGAAATAAATGATTGTATTATGGTTTTTAGGTATTTTAATTATAAGCCACGAGTCACAGCAATATTAACACTCATTCACTGTGAGTGTTTGATTAAAATATGAAAATAGTGTTGATTTCTTTTCTAAGTAATACAATTTGTTTAAATAACATTTTATTACTTTCTTGATATTTTTAGCTACCTGTATAAAATTGTGCACTTAAAAGTACTTAAACAGTTAACTGTTTACAATTGCAGTTATCCAAGCTCAGGCGAGTAATTAGCCTTCTTTGAGAAAAAATGTGTAATGAACCAGAACTGCAAAAATAACTGCAACTGCATGTGAAAGTAAAAACAATATATTATGTCGGTGTACATTAGTTGCAATAATACCTGTCAATAGCAAACAAGTATTTTGCAATATATTTTTAATCCTATTTACATTTACGCTTATTGTTGAAACCATGTGGTTTTGTATTAATGACAAGCACTTTAAAACAGTTAATTTGTTGGATTTTGTAGGTATTTATTAAGTATCAAAATGATTCTAAAAATGTCCTTTGATATGGTGTGCGTATTGGATTGCTCTTTGTAGTGATGATTTGTAGCCTAGCGTGAGATACCCATATGGGTTCAATAAATTTGATTATTTTGTTTGACATTATGAAAATATGTATGTATTGAAAGAAAAGGAAAAAAAAATGTAAATTAATTTTATTAATTTGCTTTGTAGTCATTACAGTAGATATACATTACGCTATCCGCCAAGCAATTACTAATGAGTGCAAGGGAGACCATAGTAACATCGTAGTAAATATAGTTACAATAAATAATAAATATAATCAAATATATATGTAGTTCTATAAAAATGAACAAAGAAAATGCATAAAACTGTAAATATCAAAGATCAAGGGACCTTTGTCCTCCTTCTAAGTGGCTTTTGTCCTAGGGGGGATTTTCTCCTGCCTATGTAATGGTCGTGGGACTGCAGTCCTAGGAGTGCGTGGCGGCTTTTGTCCTGGAATATCAGCCCTACCCACTTGCAAATCTCATTCCTAAACTAACCGCATGTTCACATTGGCTGTAGAGTTTCTTCGCAATAATTTACTATAAAACGTAATGATGTGAATAATTAATGATTTCGACGTACCTTGCGCAGGTTACGCCGACAACGAATTACACTGAGCTGAATTCAACAGAGTGTATGGAACGTGTATTAATATTTCATGAGCTAATTAATGCCGGTATCCAGAGAAACATACTTTTTCACAAGCTTGGAAGGAATAAGACACACTGTGTCTTGGGCGCGTTTCACTTCCAGCTGTGCCATGGATTTTAGTCTGCTAGTGATAGTATTTGCCTTCTTTCCTTTCATTATACACGTTACACAAAAAAATCATCTGCGTAAGAGAAGCATCAGCTTCACTCGATACTACCGATTACCAGATGTACCTGGCTTTTCCAGCGGAGGTTGCGTTTCTCTACTTGTATGAATTAAAAGTGCTCTTGAAGCATTTCTGAAGCAATGCATGCAGTAATTAAATTTTAAAAATGGCTATCAATTACTTTACGCGTCCAACAGAATTTGAGCATGAACTTTTTTTTATTGAATCATATTTTATTGCTGACCATTGATATCAATACTCATAGTTTTCATAAAGTAATTTAAAAAATATTTCATCAGCGTCCTTAAGCCAGGACAACCTGCATTTGTTCAATATGGTAAACATGATGGCAACTTAAGTTCGTGTATAAATGTATAAGGTCATTGTGATATTTTCCATGCTTGCTGTTTCTTCCTTACTGTAAAATGTCAATTTTGTGTCAATTTCTGTGTCAGTTTTGTGTCAATTTGTGTCAAAACGTTTCTGTAGGCGTTTATGAGCGGAAATCATACTAAGCTAAATGAAGTGGAACTACTTTGTAGCCTTGGTCGGAAGGAATACGGACAGCCTATAGGTGGGTGTAGGAAGTTATAATCGGTATAGGAAGGATGATTGCCAATCTATGGGGGCGGGTTGGGCTGTGTGAGGTTAATTTTAATTTTGATAACGTTCAGAATGTTTTCACCTGCAGGTGTTAATCAGCATCTGCAAAATATACGTTCCAATAGCCAACTGATTAAACTGATCACCCAGCTAGGTGTGATTTTTGACATAATCGCACACCTAGGTTGGGTTGGTCAATCTGTTGGGCAAGGCATAAATGGGGTTTTCACTTTTTAATGTATACAATTTCAGATGTAGATATATCGTGTATAATTATCACGAAATATGCAATATTTACCAAGCAGTCAGTCAATTAACGATTTGTTTTCAAAAACGTTTCAGATGGGTGGGGTGAACAAAAAAGAGACAAGTTGAAATTTACAGGTTGAAGAAACCACCAAATCCCCGAAAATGACTGAATCCTCTGTCAAAATATATATCACACTCAAGACTCATGAAGCTTTCGAAACTTTGTTACATTTTTTTCATGAGTAAATAATTTTCTTTATAGCTTCACTGAAAATTATATTCCCGGTCTTTTGGTAAGTATGCATTTCCCATGAATTTGAAATTTTCTCATATTTAAACATTTTTAGACAGACCCATCACTATTCGATATCTAATACAAGATGATTAGCGAACTTATATTTCTTTATTCGGCGTTACATTTTCTTGAGATGTATTGCCTTAACGTACAGACATTGTAATATGATTCTTGTTTTACTGCAAAAAATACAGTTACGCTCTAATCCTGTAACCACATTGAAAGTCTCAAATCATCAATTTCAGAAGTATCTAAGATTCTCCTTTCACACTAAAATTATTTGAAAACCTTTAATTTAATGACTCTTTATTAATCTTACAGAAATATAACCTGTTGGCATAATCTGGATGAAATACTGTGTTGGTGACTGCCTAGCCAAGATGCTATGGAGAGTAATGAAAGGATGGAAAATAAGTAAATGCTTCATTGTTGTCATCAGTTTCGGCATGGTGCGTTCCACACAGTGACTTCAAATAGTTATGGTGAATAATAGCAAAATATATGGACCAAAACCATTAAAGCATGCGTCGATAAAATAAAATTACAACAGAAATTCAAAAATACCGAAATTGATTTGTTCATCGAACTGAGCTGGTTGCGCCCAGTAATTGAATTGCTTAATATATTACATATATACTGATCATTATAATATATGTTTAAGAAACTACCTACCTACTATAATTTTAACACCTGTGCAATAGGAAACACGCATTTTTGGGGGAGGGGGCCTTACCCTTTACGGGAGACCAGCAAGTCTTGTAGAGGTGAGGTGGCATTTTGCGGATCGAATATAGGACACAATTGTGTAAGATCAAATCCACTCACGTGAAAATAACCCCAGAAAATGAAAAATAGGACATAATCCTCTGCTCTAGTCTGCGTTTTCAAACGTTTGAAACTGTCACAAATATACTGTCCTATTTTGAATCGGGATAGGATGAAAATAAGATTTGTGACATATCATCAATATACCCCTAATTTAATTTAATTATGGAATTTCGTGTTCATCCAATACAATTATTGTATGGCCTTTAAGTACTTCCCAAAATGTAACAATAATTTTCAGATACAGTAAACCATATTTTATTACAGCATCAAGGTGAAAACGCAATTGGTCTTTAGATCGAAAAGGGTAATTAGCCTTATTAATCGTATTTTCTCTCCAGACCTTACCTCTACTCCGTACACTGCACATCTTTTATCTCGTGGAAGCCGACACAAATGTTCTAAGGGCCACCTCCTACACACAATAGCGTAAATTTGTGGTTGTTTAGAAAATGTGAAAGCGGTAAGCTTAGATTGGAGGAGGGGAATATGTCCTATCTTTCATTTTGCTAGGAAAGATTTTGTCTATACCCTAGGACACATATACCTAACTCATACACACCTCCTATACCCCGCTAATGTCCACTGATATAGAAAAACAGTTTTGTTGGGTGTATATGTGAATTATGTTAAATAGAAGTCTTATTATGTAAATTCAGTTAAGGAATTGCATGATGATGTACAAGAGACGAACTTGTACTTTTATATTGAATGAGGTTTATATAATAGTTCTGATATTGTGGCAATTGAAAATACCTTTCAATTGGCACCGTGTAGCTACATTTATGTTTGCATGCTGTTAAACGCATACAAGCGTACATGCAATTTAAAGTATCACCATGGAAAACTGTTATCAAAGGTAATCATTAATAATACTGGATAATGTGACATCTAGATGTCTTTTTATCATTTAATCGAGAATGAAAATAATCCACTTATATTATATCATTCGTTCACTTTTGTAGATATGAGGCTTACATGTGAGCCTTCACAGGTTGACGTACATGAGACTTGCATGTGTCCCACCACAGATCGGTAGTCATGAGATTAACATCAGTCCCTTCACAGATAGGTAGACGTGAGACTTGCATCTGTCCCTTCACAGATTGTTAGACATGAAACTTGCATGTGTTCCGTTACAGACTGGCAGACGGGAGACCTACACGTGTCTCTTTATAGATTAGCAGACATTTGTGGTTGTATTTTAATATGGAGCATATCGCTTGAACGCAACGCGAATGTTCATCCTATGTCGATATTGTGACTGTGTCAGTGATTGTTATTCGTATTTTGACTTCAGTTTTAGTTTAACCCACTGCTCTTTGTGTTGTACATATGTCTGGCGGCCAGTCGAATTTGATTAAGCATTTGGAAGAGCATGGTAGTTTTCAAAACACCGTTTGCTGAAACTACTTAAAATTAAACTAAATTTAAAATCGTCCTTATAAATATTGCATCAGTGATTTTAAATTCTCTGATCATTGCCGATTTAAGGTTAAATCAGTTGTTTAACCGCCAATCGTAATTGTATCTGATCATTTTGTAACCTTTCCGTGAGGAAATCGAGGATGCTTCACGGCAACCATTTTGAATTTCATTTCTATAAACCTGCTACATGACGGGATCGCGTGCCTAAATACAAGGGTTCTATGCATATGATACCACTTGTGTTTATATAGCGAAATAGAATCATTTTCAAAACTGGATTCAGCTGACATTTGACAGCTGATTCGTTATTTCGTCAATAAAATTAATAAAATATCTTATAGTTATTTAGCGCACTGTTTCATTTCGCAAGAAATGCGTGTAACTCGCGTGTTATGATTTCTGTTTTCCTCTCTGCCTCAAACCCGACAAGAAAAGGAAATCAATAAACTTTATACATAAAATGTTTTAGGTATGCCCTAAGAGAATAAAAACCGAGGTTGTTCCAAATGGCTGATCATTAAATACTATTTCACACCAAATTCATGATAATGCACCGTAATATTACTGCTTGTATATAGTAAGTCTAGACAACGTCTGTCCCGCACTTTTAGTTAACTTCTAGATGTAAACTCCGCCTTTAATGGATTACTAGGTACAAAGTACTAAATATATTTCTTAAAAATTACTATATATTTTCTTTGCAGAGAAAATGAAAACCAAATATAATACCAACAACATAAAAATAAAACTGAACTGATCAGATACTAGTCAAACAAAAGCACAATAGACATGTCGTATCTTCAGTTTGTTTTATCTTTGAAACCATTGTTTATTTCCTAGGTTAATGTCTTTCACACAGCTTTCAAATTTATAATTTTGTTTCTATAACCTTCTGATCCACCGTTCAAATGACATTAAAATTGTGTTTTCCACTGAACTAAAACATACAAATTATAAAGTTATTTTAAAAACAATCATGTTCATTGTTTTAGTAATATGAATAATCAAAACGACAATAGCAATGACGACGATGCTAATAACAACATCAAATGATGATCAATCCTTATATATGTAGGCCTCTACACTTTACACTTTTTAAGTTTGTATTTAACTACTACCTCGGAGGAATATATTATGGAAATCTGGCGTACTCACCTCTTTCCACAATTAGTGGTTTGTATATTTCTGCTAGCAATGTCACGACCTTGGATAAGATTAATCCATTACAATCTGATTTTCTGGGAGTTTGTTCTCTAGCACCTAAACCCCGTAGTATCATACACACATCTGATGACGAAAATATTACGTCATATATATTCGACTAAAACAAAAACGAGTGATATTGTTTCATTTAATTGAAACAAAAAACAATATTGCTATAACGTGTCTTTTAAACATAAGACATAAAATTGTCAGAATGCCAACATCCATTAATGTCGTTACAACCGAGAAAAACTAAAGTCTCTGGTCTGACTTGAATAACGGATGGCAATTAAAATGCAATGACAAGTAACATAAATTTACACGATTTAAAGAATGGACTAGAATTCGAAGCTGAGTAATGCTTATATCTCTACTTCTATTTTGTTCGTTAGATTTTGTCAACTGAAAAATGGGGTTGGGCCCAGTTCATGACGACGTTTTCCATTAATTACTTCAGCTCTTAAATTATGGAAGGACAACTTGTCCAGAGAAGACCAAGAACCTCTGAGTCATCTGGATATCATTCTGCATATGAAAACTTGCAAATTGTGCCCATCTCATACATGGTTGAGTAAGTTGAAAAGTGAGACTTGCGTGGCCAATAATGTATAAATATTGTTGTTAAAGAAATTAGAAATGATGTATTTAAAATAAGATTTACATTTCATGCTAAACTTCGATACTCTGTGTGAAACGTACATTGCATGCAGAGGACCTGCTACAACAAATATGAATGATCGTGTTGATTTATGATAGAAATATATTAACTGAGGTGTGAATAAGTTAAGTATGACGTTAGGGGTAAAACAATTACAACTAGCACGATTTTACTCCGTTAGACACAGTGAGCAAAGACGGTTTGTTTTCTTTCTCGAATGTAGATAACCAAACCCCATATCCAAAAGTATTTTCTTAAAAACATAGCTCATTTAAGACCATTCCTTCTTATCTTTCATCATGTTTGTCTTTTTCTTCTCTTTTACTGCTACTATTACTAATAATAACACTAATAACATCAATAACAAATCATAACAAGAATAGCAACAGTTATAAACGTAAACCTTCAATTCACCCTAAATGATCATACATTTGTTGTGTAAGTCAATATTATATATATATATATATATATATATATATATATATATATATATATATATATATATATATATATATATATATATATATAGATAGATAGATAGATAGATAGATAGATAGATAGATAGATAGATAAACAATGAACAAATACGATGTGAAGTTCAAGAATAAAGTTCTAATATGACATTGATTCTATGTGTGTTATCAACGCCGCACACTTTCGCATATTAATAGCAGGTTACTAATCCATAATAACTCCGATCTCTTACCAGTTCATTGACGTTTCTGCCTAAATAAAATGATTCAGAATGACAGCTAAGCATGACTCGGCGATCTTCGTGTACATCAGCAGGGGGTCAGCAAACCCTAAGGGACGACCCGACGACATTTCATCCAGCAAAAACAATATGCAAGGCCCTGTTTTAGTAACAGGCCCTTGTTAAAGAAATTGTTATTTATTAGCCCCGTTACTCAATTCTGAGGCCTATATGATGTTTTATTATGTTTCCAGCTAGTATTATTTTATCTGATGTCAATGGCCCAATCCTGGCCAAAACAAAATATTTTTTTTTATATAAAATTCCTTCCTTCGGATTTTCATGCAGTACAATTAGATAGTAAGAGCTGAGCTTTTTCTTTGTGCCAGTTTATCCCAGTTTAGTTTATCGCTAATGTATGGGGTCCCTTCATAGGGTGCCCTTGAAACTTCGCCAATTTTATGCCAGTGCTTTTTCTGTCTTCATGGGGTCCCTTCATAGGGTACCCTTCAATGAGGCTTTTCTTTGCATTTCTAGCTGTTTTTTTACTGTTTGGTTTTCCATGTACTTCTGGCTATATTTATTTCTGGTCATTTTTGTACTCTTTACCTCTACTGTCTATTTTTACCATGAAGGGAGCTGGGAAGTGTTTTCCCTCCATGGCCACATGGACAAACCTCCTGGTGAATTTCTAGATGCGAAACTAAATACTAGAAATTCAGAAGGTTGTCCAAGAATTCTTCCGCACATGGCTCTCCGGTGAACAAGGTACGTACTGAGATTACTGATAATTGTTTGCACACCTCCTCCCAGGGGAACAGCACCACCACGAGGCTAGACGTGGTGGAAGGTGTGCACGAATTATCAGTAATCAATAAGTTTTTCCTGTTGACTTTCGAGCGCTTTTGGGGAGCGGCCCACTTATAATAACCCTTTTGTAACCCGCCGACTTATGCCCGGTGCGGCGATTGAACCCACGAAGATTCACAATTGACATATGAACCCAATGACGTTACTACTGGACCACTGCGAGTTCGATAGATATCTGTTAAAACTTAATATTTAAAGATATACCTGCTGACGATAAATCAATAACTTTAGCTGCGGACTACAGATAATGTATACCTATCCCCGTATTTGAGAATGTTCTGCTGAACTAAAATATATAAGCGGTGTTAGTCACACACACACAAAAAATATCTGAGCCACACCCGTTCCGCCCTGTATATTTGTATTCAGTCGGCTAAGTGCCTGTGGTGATGTTAGCCGTGTGTTATATTTACGCGTCACCAGCAATGTCATTTACAGCAAAATCAATAACTTAGCTGTGGACTACATATAATTTGTAACTAAGTTTATTTCTGAGTTAAAATATACATTTAAGTTACTTATTCATCACTAATATGTAATTTTGTATCATTCACAAATAAAACTAAATAATGTTAGTTGATGACGTGCATAGATCCACCTGACCACACCTGTTCCGCTGCGCAGGCATAATTTGTATTTAGTCAGCCAAGTGTGTGTTGCTTGTAATGTGTGCCGTGTGTTATTTTTTAGCTATTACTAATCACATTACAGGTTATTCTAAGTTGCGACTACAAGAGCCTTTTCCGATTATTATTGTTGGCTAAAAAATACGTTACATTTATATACTCGCTGACTTATGAAGTGTAATTAAATTGTTGTAGTAGTATAATATTGCGTGATTCTCATACAATTAAATTAGCTCGACAGTGACTAGATGCAATTAAGTTATATGTTCCAGTCCGTGACTCTGTCAAACCGCAGCTGAAACAGCACCAGGAAGATCAAGAGGAATTCACAGAAGGTACAGAACAGTTATTTAAACCAACTGTCGAACCAAACAAATAAATTGTTACAGCAACTGAGACAACACGGAAAACCCTTGAGACATTACCTGCTGATATTGCTAGTCGTCTTCAACCCACTCCACTACCAGTTGAGCCACCACCCGAAGTTCAACTACCACCACCAAGGGGTAAAACCGACATAATAGATACATTTACTGAGAAAGGTATTGCCACAATCAGGGATAAAACCCTAGTAGTTGATATTGCCGTGTTTGGATATGGTGGTAGATATACATATGTAAAACCTGAACATGTTTACAGTCATAAATCCACCAACTGGGTCAAAAATATTTTTCGCGCCGCTTTTAATATTCAGAAAATCAGTTCTGATGAAGAAAAAAGATTCGAAATCTTTAAACAATCAGTAGAGGAATATGCTGCAAGAGACGAACTGCAAAGGGAGAGAAATTATGAATAAATGAAGCGTCAGCTTGAAAAAGCGAGAGAAGAAAGGATAAAATCAAGTGTAAAAACTAAATCTGAAATAACAAAGAAAAAGAGAAAAACTACGTCACCCCAACAGAGCTCTCTTGATCCTCAACCAGATCCGAACGACGAACCACCTGAAGGAGCAACTGGAGGTGACCTTGCCACTAGCGATCGCTGTCAAAGAAAACCCAAATCTAGCCGGTGATTCATGATAAACTTTGTCCACATAACATCCTCGTTGATGTTGATCAACTGGAAATTCTGATTGGTTGAAGACGAGCCGGCAATAATTCCCACGAAATCATCAATGAAGCAGCCGCTCTTTGTCAGCGTTTATTTACCGGTGGCGTCATGGACGGCAGCGTCTATCGGGCACTGATCGATGAAATTACCGAAGATTACTACAGTAATTGACCAATTAGAACGGCGATAACAAAATAACATGATTATACACAATGCTCAACGTGGACTTGAGTACGTCAATGTGATAAATTCACGATTACCGGTTTATAAAGCGATCTACGGAGATGGACTCGGCGATGCTATGCAATGTTTATTTAGAAGGATAGCCCCAAAAGCTATTCCGATTCTAAAATAATTAGACATGAAAGCGATCGTTGTTCGTGGTAGGGGTATTGGCACTGTTGGTGATGTTGCGGGTAAAGCATTCTCAGCGAACAAAGACAGGATCGCACGATTACTACAACGAAAACCACAGCCTGTAAAACTACTCAGCACAGTGGTGATGTCAGCAAATGTCAGTAAAATAATAAATCAAGCTGTAAATGAGCGGTTGCAAGAAATAGCCGGAGTGCCGTCACTGACAAAACAAGCTGCCCAGACAGAAAAAAAAATATAACCGCAAGTCTGATAGCGCGAAGTGGCCTGACTATAAGGTTGTTTTAAACAACTAATAATATAATAAAACGTTCAAACTTGTATCTGATCTCGCAATTGACATGGACGCGCCGGTCCTCAAAGATAAATTAGTTCGTGATTATCAGTATTATTCTTATGATGCACGCGTACCTGACACACGTGGACGAATCGAGCTACAGGTTCAGAATACAAGCAGATATTTCTTGCCCACTGAGGTATTCAATGAGACCGAAGGTCAACTTTTACGAGCAGATAATACAGCCTACAAAATTTTAGATCGAGCTGGTTTTGTTAATAATGGTGTTAAGCCGTTGTTTAACAGTGCCATTTACAAAAATACCGGAAAGAATATTGAATTATGTCTCGAAAATGTTGAAGTTGCCTCTACTATATTGGATCTGGCAAGATATTCCGATGATTATTCACGGTCCGTTGGTCCGTCAATGAATCGCGAATGATACCACTGATCATCCCGAGAACCGTAATGTAACAATGGACGACGCTGGAACCCAAGTCATATCAATGAATGAAAATTTCAACCAAGGATTTGCGGAACGTCGATCAATGTCAAAAGGTGATGAAGGATCTGTATGTGTAATTCCACACATTCTTGGATTCTGCAGAAATGTCAGAAAAGTTATCTTTGGTGCTAAACACACGGTGGTGCTTGTCAGGAAGGCCACCGACAACGACGCAATCTGACATCCTTCTCCTATTGATGATGGTAAGGTGAGACTGACAAAGCTCTCGCTGTGGATGCTAACAATGACACCATCACTCACTGAAGAACAACGGCTGCTCTATTTCATTGATAGCGGCGGCAAATCAACGTTGTCATGGTTGACGATGATCACACTGTCCAGGGTAACGTTGCTGGGTTATTTAAATGGCAGATGGCATCTCAGCAAGGAGTTTCAGCACCACGACATATATTCAGAGCGTTTCAGGAAAACGCCTGAGTAGATTCAGAAGCACGAAACCCAATGGTGTTTGACACGCTCGGGATTAGTGAAGTTTCTCTGAGAATAAATAGACATCAAGAACCATCTGAAGAAGTGTTACTGAATTTTGATAATAATCATGTTGTTCGTGCGTATCATTGATATATGACATTCATTAGGCGTGATCACAATGATGATTCTGGTTTGCATGTATCTCAGCGGAACTGTACAACGCTATTAGTTTTCGCTGGAACACCTAGATTTGTTTAAGCAATCAGTCGTCAACATTTACTTATGAGTTCGTGTAGCATGATAACCAGCTGGTGGTAACAGAGCAATCGCTGTTATACTATCGGACAAAACAATGTTGCTTGTAGGTGTTGGCGGACGAAAGAGAGTCATTGATGTGCCCGTTGAAAACATTTAAGTGTTTTCCAAACATGTAATTAGATCATGATGTTATAATGTCATATCATCACGTCAATGTTACTCTGACACAAGGTCTGATTAAAAAGCTGCAATCGGCATCAAAGAAAAATTGTGGGGCAAAATATCTCTGAAATCAACGGCGTTGCAATGCCCAAATTAATTATTGCTGACTGAACGTCAGCACAGACACTACACTGACGCCAAGAAATCAAAAACTGGCGTGCTAATTGATCTTTCTGCGAATGTGATCAGCGATACACCAAAGACCGGCGGTATACCATCGCTGGTTGCCGCTGCAGCTCCAGCTATTGCATAAGCGGCTGCACTCGGCGCCGTTCGAACAGCATCCGGCATGGCATTGAAATAGACAACAGTACACGGTCTAAGGAGCTCATAAAAGAGACGGTGTCTAAGATTACAAGGAACGCGGTACGGTCAGGGTCTGAGACTGCATTGGACACTTCGTTAAAGCTCCTCATGTCTAACTTGATACTGCTCGGCCATTAAACACAACAAATTTCAAAAGTGTTTTCATGCGTGCTCAGTTACCGGAAAAACCAAACGGTGTTGAAACTTGTATCATTAATCTCGAGGGCTTTTCTGGTCCAAGTACTCATTGGGTTGCATACGCAGTTGATCCACGTGGTGTTGTTTATTTTGATTCGTACGGACTGGCACTACGGAGAGAATATTTGCAGTATATCAGTAGTAAGCCGATCCGATCTGGTATTCAACATTACCAACACAGATATTAACGGATCCACCTATATGCGCTCTAGAAGTACTTGCTGTACTTAACGCTGTGTCAGGGGCATCAGCGCCGCCTCATAAAGTCGTGTATGAGTATAACAGCAGACAGCATCGTTTTAAACAGGTTTAATAATGTATAATGGTAGCAATATCATGTGGGTCGATATTATCCTACCAGTTTCAGGTGCGACCAACGTTAAGATCATGGTATTTACTTATGATGGAAAAATCAAAGACTTAAGCGTATCAATCGGAGAGACCATAGGAGAGAGCTTTAAACGTGTTTGCTCAAGCCGGCTATACTGTGATTGGTGAAGTCAGTATGAGCGGAAATAAAATGTTCGTTCCGAAAGACCTGGAATTGGACAATGACGCTGCAACGATGAAATATTTGGATGAAAAAGACACCTCGACCAATACCAGCTTAACGACAATGAGAGGTAGATTAACCGTGCGATCTGAGTATGATGCTTTGATGAACTTGTTTATGAATGTTCGCAGAAATATAAATAGAATCGCTAATGAATTCTTTGGAGCTCCAATAGTAGTCAACGTCAAGCTCGCTGACATCGCCGGAAAAATCAAAAAGACTGGCGTAATTCATACGACTCCGTTCATCAACGCGGTATATACGGTGGGGTCTGGATCAGCAACATGGTCACAACAATTCAATCAAACATACCGCTGAGGTCGCCGGGGTGTACAGGCTCTCCGTGTTTAGATCTGCGATATTTAGGATATTTACGACATATCCATGGCGTCATTCCACCGATAGATTTTCTGGAAACGTCTCGGTGTGTTAAATCAAAATACCGTGGAAATATTCATATTGGATCCAGAAGACAAACATTTTATTGCAGCATTGTACTTGTTCTGTCTGGCATTCGTCGCGTAAAGACCTCAGTTGGTAACTTAGCGCTAAATAGATACAATGAATCCCTCGCAAAAGGTGAAGAATAGGTCGTATGGTTCTATGATGATATATTTCTGGGGGATTTAAGACTTCCTGGAGTGGGGCACAGACTTAATCAACCAACTCGGTTATTAATCAATGCATTAGAGGAAGAATATAGAATTAAACAAAAATATCTAAGGGATTAATGGAGAAATATATACTTGAATATCAAAATGATGATCTTAAACATAAAATCATTGAGATAGTTCAGCATCTGAACCAGATGAAATCTTATGTAAAACACCTATACAAATATATGATAGACACAATAATTCACAAGAGTGATATGATGGATGTAAACGGCGTAAAATACAAAACCGCATTTCTTAATCATTTTAAGATCACCGAAGACCAGCTGCCTACGTTCAAACTACCTGGGTTGGGTTATGATAAAATGCAGGAGGTTCTCAGTGACACAATTTAAGTATATTTTCTGAAGATTTATACGGGAGAAAATAACAGCCCCTCCAGATATTCTCCAACATAATAACGATCTAACCGGTGGTGGTCGCCACGTATACCCGGATATAGTTAATATCACGTTGACGATTCTGTAGATCTAGTCTGTAACGCAGTCAACGGTAGTTATACCTCGTCTGGGCAAGCATCCCAAGGGCAGGCCCAGCAGGGATATGTTCTTTACAGCTTTTCTCCAGAGGTCCCACCGGGTCATTTGATTGTGTCAGTTCCAACTAATCCCGTTTATTTACGATGTCATAATCCGTCGTTATCACGAATACCTTTTCGTCTAACCCACCAAGATGATAATTTATTAGACACACGCGGTGATGAATTGACTTTTAGTGCGTGATAGACTCTGATTACCCCACCATGACAATAAAATGGTGCATTCCACCACCATAAAAAATTAGGGACAAAAAATTATATGTTTATTTTTGTCGCTTTTTGTATTGGTGACGTTGCTATTCCATGGATTCGGGAATCCTAGCGGATTCCAACAAGTTATTTTAGCTGTGTCGCACGCGCACTTACAACCGCACGAGTTTCATATTGTCGAGACAGTTCTGTTCGTATTTTCTCAATGGCGCTTGCCAGTCGAACAAATTTAGCTATCTCATGTTGTTCGTGTAAATCCGCCAATGACAATTCCATTTCGAGCTAGAGTAATTTGATAAATCTATATTCTGCCACTGGTGTATATCTACCTTCTTCGATAGCGTGTTACTGGATCGTGCTAACTTATTGTCATGAATCCGTGCGGAGTTTTCTGAGCATGTGCGAAAAAGTTTTTAAACTTATTTTGTCCATGTCACCGGGACAACATGTCTGATAAATATTTCGCAACGTCTATTTGGGGATTTGAGTGTATCGCTGTGTAACGTAAATTTTCATGTCTGCCTCGTGAAAATATTCTGGCTGGATTTGTTTGTTTGTCAAGAATGGCATAATCGTAAACCACTGGATTGTTGATACCCCCGTTAAGATCCTCGATGTCAGTAATAAATTCAATAACATCGTTTTTTTCCAAACCTGCTGCCGATTCGCTGAATTCCTTAAGAACATTATAGCATTGTTGGTCATCCACAGATGGCGTTCTAAATAATGTTTGTCCAGTTTGAGCCACCTCATTATCTGGTTGAGCAACAACTGAGTTTTACCAGATCCAGATGGACCAATTATAATGGCCGAATAGAATTTGGTAACACTGGATGATGCTTGATCGGTGCCTGCTCGCGTGTCGCTGAAAAGTTAATCACGTTCACATTGTACAAAATATAGTATTATTTATAGTTATGAGTTTATATTGTTTTCGATGCAAGATAGTCACGGATACAACCGGGTTAAACACAACCACGTTGAAAAATAACGCGCGTGAGCTCACGGGTAAGTGTGTGAGATGCCGTATAAAATAATTTAAGTTTGTTAGCAGCAATGATATCATTGCCAGCGGTGATAATGTTGCGACACTTGAAAATTTACAAAGAACGCCATGGGCTAAGTACCCAGAGGAAAACAATCTTCTGTGATATAATTATTATGGTCCCGGAAGGGGACTTACTATTAGACTTAACGAAAAAAAAATCAACAAAAGCCAGGTGAATTTCCGGGAAAATGCGATTGATCAAGCGTGCCATACTCATGATGTCGGGTATTAAAACAAAGATCTGCAACAACTACATATCGCGTACGTCAAGCTGATTCATACGCTGAATTCGATAAAAAAAATAAACTAGAATCACTCGCCAAATGGTTGATAAGATCAGCGATGAGTGGTAAACTAGCAGTGGGTGCAGGCAATTAATTGTCCGATAATTACAAAATGGAGTATATTTATTATAGTCCAAGAAGATATTGAAGAGGTACGGCAGCTATTAGCAACTCGCCGATGCAGCAGGTGTCACACGCTGTTGCCGCAGATTGGTTGTCACGACAGGCAATATAGCAAATTTATCTACCACATCCCAAAACAATTCAGCATGGACAATTTGATGTCAGCACGACCAACGAAGTTCATCAGGCAGATATCTTGTTTTTACCGCATGACATCATTGGCACATCACGTAAACGGCGCACATACACATACGCGTTGACGGTCGTCGACGTTGCAAATAGATACAAAGAAGCAGAACCGCTATCGACTAAAACAGCAACTGAAGTTACAGCCGCGTTTTAGCGAATTCATTCGCGTGACGGCCTGCGATAGCAACATGCAACAACATAAGGGTAATTCAGACGTGGACACACCGCGTTACATCCTGATCGAGCAATCGTTGAACGATTTAATCGAGCACTTGCTGAGCCATTGTTTGGACATCAATACGCACAGGGATTACTGAGCAAGGACAGATCTCGTGAATGGCTTGAGAGACTACATTAAACAATGAAGTCACTAGTGAAATTAACAGGCAATTGCAAAAAAAACATACCACGGCGACAATCACCAGGAAATCAATTACAACAACCAGTGTTGGGCAGCAATGTAACAGTCAGGTATTTATATGAACTCGGTGAACCTGAATATGGTGCAACAAGAGCAACAGATCCAGTCTGGAGTGTAACCACACATAAAATTTCCAGCGTGGTAAGATCTACTGGCAGGCCTTCAATCTACAGACAAGGTTCAACAGCTCCACAACACATATTTGTCCGTGAACAATTACAGGTAATTAATGAAAATGCACAATTACCACAAAGCTGGATTAATGCTAAAAAAGGTCGCTAGCGCCCCTACGTCTTTTACATTCAAGACATGTCCGAGCGAAATTTTCGCGTG
>JAECUM010043069.1:0-18175 GCA_016617855.1 Megalonaias nervosa
ATTTAAGTGTGAAGTATGTGCTAAAGGATTTAGTCAGTCTGTAAGTTTAAAACGGCACATTAGGATACATACTGGAGAAAAACCATTTAAGTGTGAAGTGTGTAATCAAATGTTTCGTGACCGTGAAAATTTAAATAAACATATGAGGGTGCATAATGGAGAAAAACCATTTAAGTGTGAAGTGTGTGGTAAAATGTTTAGACACAGTGGAACTTTAAATAAGCACATGAGAATGCATACTGGAGAAAAACCATTTAATTGTGAAGTATGTGCTAAAAAGTTTAATGAATTTCGAAGTTTAGAACTCCACATGATGATACATACTGGAGAAAAACCATTTAAGTGTGAAGCATGTGATAAAGGGTTTATTACATTTGCACATTTAGCAAGGCACATGAGGATACATAGAGAAAAACCATTTAAGTGTGAAGTGTGTTATACAATGTTTAGTCAGGATAAATATTTGAAACTGCATATGAGGATACATACTGATGAGAAACCATATAAGTGTGAGGTATGTTATAAAATGTTTCATCATCATAGCAGTCTAAAGAGACACATGAGAATATGTACTGGAGAAAAAACCATTTCATTGTGAAATATATGATGGCATATACAGTCAGAGTGGACATCTGAAGAGACATGAGAGAATACATACTGGAGAGAAACCATTTAAAGTGTGCGGTAAAATGTTTAATTGGAATGGAGACTTAAATCTGCAAATGAGGATGCATACTGGAGAAAACCTATCTGAGTGTGAAGTATGTGATGAAACACTAACAGTTATTAATTGCTAAGTTTTATGAGGTATTGTAGATCAGAATGCACATATTCAGGAATTTACAAATCTCCTGGCCAAGATCCTGGAACAAGCTCTTTTTCAGCTTGTGCAAGTCCAAAGCTGTGTGAGATTGAGATCCAAAATATTTTATTTAATGTCAGCTGTAAGGGTGAAATATATAAAAGCAGCCCAACTCTTGAGTCAAGCTGAAATTCAGTTTGAGCATGCTCAAATTTTCAAGGCACTCTCCCAGGGGCAAGTCCACAAAATTGAGAGTGAGATACAAGAAAATTTATTGAACATCATTGCCTGGTTATAATACAGTAACTCTGTGAGAGCTAATTTAGCAACAAAGGGTTGTGTTCAGTTCCTTCTGCTTTATGTTCTGCAAGATTTGAACTCTGGGATCTTACCAAAATACATATATCTACACCTTTATTTAGCATTGATATGCAGTGCATTCTTCTTCTACATACCTGTCTACAATTTATTTCATCTATTGTATGTATTATTTCAGTCTTATAGTCAGTGTTAATTTTGGTCTTGTATTTTCCCACCAAGACATGATAATTAGAATATTTACAATTTAAAGCACGTTTTGACAATTAAGGAATAAATATTTAAATTTTAACATATAATTTAGATTGTAATCATTATATTTGCATGTATCAAAGATTTGATGGCTTTGAGGTTCCAAGTTAGCCTTGGGGGGGGGGGTGTTTATTCATTGATTTTCAAAGTTTGTTTTGATGCATTTTGCCATCTTTATGGCATCTAGTTGTTAATTGCTAAATGTACAGCTCATAAGGTTTCTTTGACATGTGTGAGTTTGGAAATAAAAGACACTCATTTCTAACAATTACCTACAGGAGTATTTCATTAAAAAAGTGATTATGTTCAGAAAATTTAGTACCCACAGGCATTGTTCATTGTAAGTTGTTTATGTAATAATTACAGGAGACTGGATACATACTACTTGGCAAACAATTAAATGAACAATAATACTATGTGTTCCCAACTCATCCTCAAAAGTTCAATTCTCAAATATATTGATGCATGTTATTGATTGGAAGTCAACTATATGATCATTGTTAAATAAATTCATGAAATAAATGTTAACAAATCCCTGAGTTCTGAGTATAAAAAAATAATTAGTTTTCACTGAATTGATTCTCTTCCTCTGAAAGAATGTAGCTATTTCCAAAATATTTTCTTCCTATTCCTTTTTCTGTCTTCCAACTATGCATTTATGAACTCTTTCGAATCTGCAGATCTATCTACGCAAGCTGACTTTTATAGAGTTTGTAAATTCCTAAAAACACTACTGTAGCTCTGTGCACAGTGCAGTCTCTTTTACTGACACAGAGTCATGTTCAGTTTGTAAGGCTTCATATTATACACTTTTATACCCTGTAATCCAACAGAGTACATATATCATCACCTTTATTTAGTGTTTATAGCACTGCATTCTTCTTTTACATAACATGCCACAGATTTTATTTTGTTTTTGACATATGTCATTTCCAGTACATACTCATTGTCAAGGTCAGACATTTTTTGTCCAAAAGTGATGATACAAATATTTACTATTTGTAAAGGAAGTTTGAAGAAATAAGCAGTTATTATTTACTTAGTCTATATGACCATTTGATCTCAGTGGAAATGTACATAAAGAAGAATGTATTACACTGTGATTAAATTAAATTAAAACAGTTCTGTTATTGGTTGTTTAATGTGTCAATCATGGTCTTTACCTAAATCTCTCTCTCTCTCTCTCTCTCTCTCTCTCTCTCTCTCGTACTTATAAATCTATCTAAAACCCTTTTCTGCTAATCCATATCTCTATCAACATACATGGACATGGCTTTGTTTGCACTTCCAACTTTATCTGCATTCTAGTTCTTTATCTATATATTTATCGACATGTATTATTTATATCTATATTTTTTTTTATATAAACATGATTCTCGGGATATTATTTTCAGGTGAATAAGATGTTTAGAAAAACCAAACATTAAAATAATATAACATGATTTCCTTTAAATATCACATAGTTTATCTTTTTTTCTACAACTGATTGGCCACTAACTAAATTGCAGAGAGCATGCAAGGTCTCTATGGTAATACTCTTCATATCCTTGCTGTTGATCCTGCTCTCTACATAGGGAAACCGAGAGAGACAGTCCGCATCCAAATTCCTGGATCTGGGTCTGTCAATGATGTTAAAGGTGTAAGCAGCTGGAGGAGCTAACCATCGATGGTCAGTTAAACCTCTGCTGGCAAAGATGATTAATCGCTTGACACCATCTTGAATCTGATATAGAAGTGCACCAAGGCCGTGTTGACTGGCATCTGTGTGGAGTTCGAAAAGTTACCCAGTGTCAATGTAGCCTAGAACAGGTGGTAAAGAGGGTGCATTCTTCAGTTGTTGAAAGGCATCATCCTGTTCCCATTTCCGTTTCCATGGGCTGTCCTCAGTTTTCTGACACTTACCTGCTTTATTCTGAGTGCATGGCATTAATTCCGATAATGGTCAGGCTATCATTAAAAAGTTCTTCACAAACGTGCGATAGTAACAGCACATCCAAGGAATTGCCTCACTTTCTCAGGGCTGTGTGGAGCTGGCCAGTTCATGATCTTGTCAGACTGGGTAGTACTTTCTATTTCAAATTTTATGTAGCCATAATATGATAAATCTTCCCATTCGCATATTCAGTATTCAAAAGGTAATGGGCTCAATAGGAATTGTCTTTAAATTCACGTTGTAATGCGTCTGTCTAACTGTTGTCGATCCGGTATCAATCAGTGAGTGAATATACTCTCATACCACTGATGACAACAGAAACCTCATTTTTTTAAAATCCTACCAGCTCTATCGTGTCAGTTCCTTTACACTGGTTGGGTCAACCCCTTCAAGAGCCTACTGCGTGCCCCCAGCTATAGGTCTCTTGAAATTTAAATCCTGTTTCGAATGGTCTAGTTGAACATGACAAGGAGAAGCAATGTGTCCGATTTGCCCGCAATGCCAGCATGAGATACCCGGTCCTGGCGATTCTTGCCTTGTTGTAAACATGTAACTTCATATCCCCATAAGTCATACGATGTTTCACTCTTCCCGTCTCCTGAAAAATACCGATATCCTCAACTGATGTGGTAGTGTGACAGATACAGGACCACTGGCCTAGGACGCTGTTGCATGGGATGCTGTCAGCTCTTTCTTGACAGGAGATGCACTAGACGAGGTGACAAAGTCTGTTATCCACATTATGAAGTCTTCTTGAGCATCAGCCTTAGTCTTGACCTTGAGAGCCTTAAAGGCCCCTACTATGTTTTGAACTTCTTCTGTGAATTCCTATCTACTCACAAACTGCGCTATCAAAACCACGAAATATGTTTGCGGAATATAGTATTGAGTAATAATTGTAATAAGTGTAATTTGAGTTAATTTACCACAAATTTCAGCATTGAGAAATGGTAGGGAAATTATATATATATATATATATATATATATATATATATATATATATATATATATATATATATATATATAATGTGACCTGTTAGTCAACAATTTTTCAAACAATGATCACTCTGAAAGAACCCTGTTTTTAAATAGTCAATATTGTACTATTGGGCGATAATAAAATTAAGGGAACAAAATTAAAGGTCAGGAAGAAAATTTCATTAATATGAATTTATATTACGCTGGGTTGCCATATGATGCACTTAAGACATAAATGCATAAAAATATCTTGCAAGTTCAATTATTCTGCAATAAATACAAATTAATTAAACTTGCACTGTTGATAAACAATCTTACCTACTTCATCAACGTATGATTTGGTCCAGGTCAAAGGCACGAACAAATGATAAATGTCCTAATGAATCACTATTCATGTGTCTTATTTGGATTTTTAACGTAGCTTTAGCACATTTCCAGTCATATCGCTACGATGTCTGCAGTGTAGTAGTTTATAGTGATGTCGATCAGTGGGGCATTATGTCGCCGACATGTAGCATGGTGTTCCACCAGTCAGATCCTCACACCAGCCCGCCCAGTCCTAACACTAACCTTTTAATGCTGAGCTCCAAGCGAAGCAGCTATTAGTATCATTTTTAAAAGTCTTTGGTATGACTCGGCCGGGGTTCGAACCCGCGATCTAACGCATAGAGGCAGACACTCTAACTACTAGGTCACGGGAGCGGTCAGCGAATACACATACATATTTGTATTTATAAGTAAATGATGAATATCACTGTCAGTCACTAAGTTCAGATGATCAATTGCGTATCGTTGAAAATGTTCACACAATAATTTTCTTGATCACCTGAATGAAACAGAATATCCATGAATAGGTTCCACGTATATTCTTCTATGATGAAATTGTTAATTTTATATGGCTGCAATACCAACAGGTACACATCCATTGGCAAGCATGACACTGAAAAGGGAATTATATTTTTCTTATACACTCGATCTAGTCCTCCTTCCATCATGCACATAAACATAACCTCGGCTTCAGCACAGTAAGTCCCACGATGGGCACCAAATATTACAACAATTGCTTTCTTCTCCCAGAACAGGAGAAAGGTCCAGTTTAGTTTTAAATAAAATTGCATTTATTGTGGATGAGTTTGGTAACTAATGACATATATTGTATTTGATTTCTTTTACTCTGCAAATACAATAAAATAAATTTAATATAAATATTCATAACAATACTGTCATCAGCACATTACAGTTTTGCATGTACATATTGATTCATCTCCCATTACATCAATGCGAATGACTGATTTCCTCTTATATTTATTAGTTATTCATATAAAGATAGTGAACCAAATCAATCGGAACGCAGGAGTACAAATTGCAGGTATAAAAGCAATCAGTGTGCAGAGCAATATAGAGAGCAGACAGACTGATAGACAAGCGTATGGACAGAATGACAAGCCCAGAAAAGATAACGCAGATTGATAACCTATTAGGTGTACTAAAATACATCAACGTATATAGTTCCACTGAATATTTTTGAACAGGCTATCACATACATTTCAGGAAGAAATAAACATACGACATACAAAACCTGATATATCAACTATATCTAGATACCTTATCATATGGGACAAAGGTCAAGGTCACATTTTGTCCTTCAAACAAAATCTTCGGGCATTCTTCATACTGCAATCCTATCACCAGCACACTTCAGGAACAATCTACTTGACTGACCGTTTATCACAGTCTAGAGCAGTGATTCAAGACCTGAAAAACGAAATGGAATTAATTGATCCCTGGCGAAATTCAAATCAAGACTTAAAGATGTATACCTTGAGGCAAATATCTCCCATGAAACAAAGTAGATTAGATTACTTTCTCGTATCTGAAGACATTCATATGAATACAGTTGATGCGTGTATCTTACCAGGGTATAAGACTGATCATTCAGCTATTGCTTTGAGTGTGGCTTTTTCAACGTGTTCAAGGGGAAAAGGATGTTGGAAATTTAATGCCCAACTGTTGAGGAACATTGAGTATACTGATTTGGTCAAAATGTGTATAGCTGATACTGTAAATGGTTATTATGTAGGGGGAAATAAAGATGACTCTCTCCATGTTTCTCTTTCCTGTAATGATCAAATGTTCTTTGAAATTTTGAAAATGAAAATAATATCTGAAACTATAGGTTATTCTATTAGGAAAACAAAGGAGAAACAGGAAAAATCAAAGAAAATTTAACAGGAAATAATAGAAATTCATGGGGGACTGTCGAATAACATAGATGGGGAAACTCTGGAAAATTTAGAGGAAAAAAGCAGCATTAGAGGAATCAAGGAAAAATACATAGAGGGTGTTATCTTAAGATCTTAAACCAGATGGTACGAATTTGGAGAAAAAAGCAAAAAGTACTTTTTAAATCTTGAAAAAAGAAATTATTTCAATAAGACAATAAAGGAAATTATTTTAGATGATGGGACAAATATATCTGACCTTAGATATTTTAGAAGCCCAAACAAGTTTATATGGAATTATACAAAAGTAGAATTACACAGCTTGATGACGAGGATAATCAAGAAATTCAAAAGATTTTTTAAACAAAATAGATTTTTTAATCACAATATTAAACTTGGTCAAGAGGAAAGAGAATCATGTGAGGGTGTGCATACAATTAATGAATGCGGTATGTCTATAAAATGGATGGAAAAAGGAGAACGTCCTGGCTCAGATGGATTCTCTGTAGAGTTTTATAAATTCTTCTGGAAGTCTCTTGGGGAATTTTTCTGTAGATCAATAAATTACGGATACACTGTAGGAAAATTTTCAGATTTTCAGACTCAAGGAGTCATAACATGTCTACCAAAGGAAGAAAAAGACAGAAGAGTTTTAAAAAATTGGAGATCTATATCACTTTTAAATACTGACTACAAGATTGCTTCGGGAGCCTTTGCAGTTAGGATTAAAAAGGTTCTTCAATCAATAATCAGTGGTACTCAGAAAGGATTTATGAAGGGTAGACTCGGTGGAGAAAATACCAGGCTATTATACGATATCATGAATCAACTTCAGAAAGAAAATAGATATGGTTTATTATTGTTAATAGACTTTGAAAAACCATTTGACTGAATTAAATGGACCTTTTCTGGAAGAAGCTTTACAGTCTTTTGACTTTGGTGATTCTGTTTGTAAGTGGTTCAAACTGTTTTGTAATGACTGTAAAAGTTGTGTTATAAATAATGGGCATATGTCATCTTTTTTAGACTTGAAAGAGGATGTCGTCAAGGAGATCCTCTTGCACCTTATTTGTTTAGATTTTAGCTATAACTTTAAAGCAAAATGTGGATGTACGGGGACTGATCTTTGATGTCAGTGAATATAAATTGGGTCGGTATGCCGATGATGCTTTTATTCTTCTTGATGGATCTCAACTTTCTCTTAAAGCAGTTATGAATATCTTGCAGGTTTTTTTTTTTTCTGTATCTGGACTTAAATGTAATATAACAAAGACAATGGCTATTTGGATTGGAAACAAGAAATTTTCTAATGAAAGAATATGTCCCGATATGGACCTAATTTGGTCCTCTTCTATACACTCCTTGGCATAGATTTTTCTCCAGATTTACAACAAATGATGGAAATTAATTATATGACGAAACTAACAAAGGCAAAACGAATATTGGCAAGCTGGAGTCAAAGACATGTCAGTAGTTTGTAAGGTAACTGTTGCAAAAACTCTTGTTCTGCTCATATTCATACATCTTTTTCCAGCACTTCCAAATCCATCAGCAAAAGCTGAAGCAGAACTAAATCGTACATTATTTAAATTTGTATGGGGTGGAAAAGTAAAGAGAATTAAACGTGATATACTAGCAGCCCCAGAGAACGAGGGAGGACTAAATATGATACCTATATTTTCATTTATTATGTATATTAAGATAACATGGGTAAAAAGATTGCTGAAAAATGAAAAGAGAGCGTAGCAGAACTTAGTAAATACAACTATACTCAGAAATAAAAAGGATATTTGGAATTTGGGGAGAAGGAAATTAGAAGAATTTAATAAGCTCATTAAAAACAGTTTTTGGAGAGATGTAATTTTGCCAGTATCTAATTGGAAAGAGGAACCGCAAAGTCCAAACGAGTATTTATCCCTGAGTATTTTAAATGTATCCCCCCCCCCCCCCGAATTTTCTATCAATACAAATCCTGGACAGAAGCCGGTCTTGAAATTCTGAATGACCTAGTAGATGATCACGGTATATTAATACCTTTCAAAATCTTAAAACAAAAAACTAGAAGCGATGACTTCTTGAAATACTTCTCCTTAATATCCAAAAATCCAAAAGCATGGAAAGACGCCACAAAAAAAACCATTTAGCACATAATAATTTTGATAAGCAGGAGGATAAAATAATAAATTTGCAAAAACATAATTCACTCAAGTTTGTTTACAAAGATCTTTTAAAAAAGTCTAAAAGGCAACACACTGCTAAGCAAGAAACTTGGATGCAAGTATTAAATAAAACTATAAGTAGTGAGGAGTGGTCTGAGACTTATAGCCGGGCGAAATGCTGTACCAAGGATACCACGTTGATCTCTTTTAACTTTAAATTAATCCATAGAATAATCGCTACTAATGATTTTTTGAAAAGAATTAACATATTAGACGACAACAAATGTACGTTCTGTAAGAGTGAGAATGAAAGTATTGAGCATCTCTTCCATGATTACAATATTACTTCATAGTTTTGGTACAGTTTTATTGAACATTTTGCACCTTCTTGCCCAAATATTGTACATTTGTCAAAAAAAAGAAACAATTTTAGGAAGTGAACAATTGGACAGTTTGTGTAATTTCATGCTTATTTTGGTAAAATATTATATTTATATTTGCAGATTCAATATGCAAAACCCTTAAATTTATGCCTTGATGCAAATAGTTGCAATGCATAAGAACATTGAAAAATACACTGCTAAGGTAAATAAAAAAGAGGACCAATTTCTTCAAAAATGGACCTCAACAAATGAATATGTAACTTGTATCTGATTTGATGGTAAACAGGAACAAAAAACTGTATTATCACAAAGTCTATGTCACCTAGATGCTGTATACATGTATTCGTCTATTTAAATTGTGTATCTAACGAGATTGTGTGCCGTATGCACGTGTGCATGCGTGTGTGTGTCTGTTTTCTTTACCTGTAGATTATATTTATTATCCCTAGATTATCTGATAACCAGAAATGTTTGTTTGTAAGGTGACCTTGGGATGGTTCTCCGACCCAGTGGTCAACCTATTACGGGGATTAAAAAAAAAGAATTAAATAATAGGAACTGGTGACTTTATTTCAACTAGCAATGAACATTAATTATATAAAATAACTAAAAAAAAAAAAAAACAACCTAACTCTGCCTAATTAAAACATGAATATATAAATTCCTTCATACAATACTGACGGATTTTATTTCCAAATTACACCTCTTTCAATACGGTGTTGAACTATTTCAAATTAAATTATGTAAAGGTCTCCAAATATCAAGGGAAATTTAAAGGCTGAGATGTTTACTCATTATTCAATTACAATGATCAAACAGAAGCAATCTAAAACCAGCCATGCCTCCTGAGGAGTTACAGAAAAGTAGAATGTACTGATTTTCTTCTACTTCCAAAAATGTGCTGTCTTCCTCTGGAGCATATTCGCATATTCTATGATTTATGTACATGTGGTGAGAGGTCCAAGTACAGCTAAAAACATTTCAACTCGTCTCCTGTTGGAAGCTACGCGATCTCCGCACCAACCTCTACTCTGAAGGCATAGATGGATTTGACGTTAACTAGGTTGGATATTACGGAATTCCACAGGCAGATTCTTGTTGGTCAGAAGGAGTCCTTGTATGCTTTAACTTTGGTGAAGGGGGCGAGAAATCTGCATCAATGTCCTCACTACCTGTATGGTGGAGGTATGGAGCTGCTGGGATGTCAAGTAGCTGGTGTACAATCCGGTACATCATAGCAGCTTTTGCTGGTTGTCGTAGGACTTAAAACTCATCACAAATGTTGGAGCATGGTGTTGACACTGCTGGTTCGCAGATAATCGCCAATAGTAAACTGTGCCGCCCTACGTTGTACTGCTTCAAGTCTGGCAATGTTTGATTTTGGTGGATGGGTCCCAAACGGTCGACGTATACACCGACTCTATACAGAACATTCAACATATAAAATTCAAACAATTTTCTAAACCTCAACCAGTAGGACATGCATTAATTTGGAACGTTCTAATTTGGGTACGTTTTGGCTTGCGGACGTTTGGACATGAGTTGACTTTGACATGGAGATGTACTTCCTTCCGTAGCCTAGAGAGAAATACGGATTTGAATAAACTAAACGAATCAAGGATATGAAGCAGAAAAGAATGCACTAGCATGTGTCATTTAAATTAACAATTTATAATAATTAATCTGATCGTCACCAGGCAGAGTAAAAGGTCAAAAGTGAAAGGTTATTTGCTAGAGAGACAAAACCATTCAAATGTGATACAAATTTTTTTTCTACGTGAAAGTACAAGATGTAGAAACACAACTGAAGTTTAAAGATCGTAGTGAAATGAAATATTTAGTAACAGTAAATAACCGAATGAGATCATATGGACACATACTAGTGAAAAATATGCCTAGTGAACAGAAGTACGGAATGCTTCACACTGGAGAAAAACCATTCAAGTGATGTGTGTGATCTCTGTTTAGAGTAGACATTTGAAACTATACACGAGGAAGCATACTGGAGAAAAACCATTTAAGTGTAAAGTATGTGATACAATAATTAGTCACCGTGGAAATTTAAATCAGTACATGATGATGCATACTGGAAAAAACCATTTAAGTGTGAGGTATGTGATAAAACATTTCGTCAATCTGGAGGTCTAAAACAGCATTTAAAAATACATACTGGAGAAAAGCCATTTTAAATGTGACGTGTGTGATAAAATATTTAGTCACCGTGGAAATTTATATCATTACATGAGGGCGGATTCTGTAAATAAACCATTTAAGTGTGAGGTATGTGCTAAAATATTTAGTCTATCTGAAGGTCTAAAATAGCACTTGAAATTACATACCATGACTAACCATTGATGACACACTTCACACTTGAATGGTTTTACTCCAGTATGAAGCATTCCGTTCTTCTCTAGACCAGGCATATTTTTCACTAGTATATGTCCGTATGATCTCACTGAGCTAATTACTGTTACTAAATATTTCATTTCGCTACGATCTTGCAACTTACACTGTGTTTCGACATCTATTCTTACGGAGAAAAAAATCATCACATTTGAAAACAGCAGCAGAGAGGGTGAACAGACCACTTTTAGGAGAAGTTCATTATGAAATTAAACCCTCCTACGAAAATGACACACAAAGCGTCAATAACGCTAAAGCGGGACTCTAACTGGGTTGCACTAAACCGAGGCCTCTAACAGGGTTATTTTTTTCTTTTGACACTTGCATGTCAAATTTATTTACCAACCCGGGACATTTACCCTCACTGATGCTACTGTGTGTATGTGTTAAAAAAACGTAGCGGTCTCGTGACAGGTCTCTCAACCAAAAATTTTATCGAGACCTATGCGATGTCGCGAACGAGAATCATGTAAATTTATCGTGAAAAATCCATGAGGAATCGCTTGCGCATGTGAGAAGAAGTTTTTAAACTGAATCATATCCATGTCCCCTGAACACTAAGTCTGGTGGATGTTTCTTAGCGTGTGGGTATTAACACCATTAAAGACAACCAGTAGATTGCAGCTATCTCCGATCACTTTAGGTATTTGAGCATATCGCTGAATAGCATATATAGTATCGGTGTTTTTGTGTCTGACTTCGGAAAATATCCGAGCTGGATTTGAATGTTTGTCTACCGTCACATCATCGTATACTACAAGATTGTTGATGCCCCCGTTGAGATCATCTACCAACGGCGAATCGTTGATGTCGGTGATAAAGTCAATAATATCATTGCCATTCTCACCCAACAATTTTGCATTTTCATTTATATCTTTAAGCACCTCGTAGCATCGCTGATCATCTGCAGATGGTGCCACTCAATACAGCTTATCCCACTTGAGCCATCTCATTATCAGCTTAACTAACAATGGCGTCTTACCAGACCCAGATGGACCTATGATAATTGCTCTGATAGAATGTGGTAGCGCTTGATGATACTTGATTGGCTCTTGCATTCGTGTCGCTGAGAAATCAATGACATTCACGTTGTATAAATATATAATAAGTATATGGATTTATATTGTGTTCGATTCAGAGCACCCACCAATACCAGTGGATTTAAAGCAATAAAGACGAGGAACAAAAAGCGTGTACTTACAGGCAAGTGTGTGAAATGTGGTACAACAAAATACAGATTTATCTCTCATACAACAGGCGGAGATATCGCTGCTGCACTGGGAAAATTACCAGGGGCTCTATGGGCTAACTATCCTGGCGAGAAGCAACTTCATTGATATAATTATTGTGGTCCTGGAACCCGACTTGATATCCGACTTGACGAGAAAGATCAACTAAGACCTGGAGAGTATCCAGTAAATGCGATCGATCAAGCGTGTCACGCTCATGATGTCGTGTATAAAAATCCAGATCTGCAACAACGACATATTGCAGACGTGACGTTGATTCACACTCAAAGATGTAAAAAAAAAAAAAAACAAGTCTCTCAGAGAATCGCTTGCAAATTTTTTGATAAGATCTGCGATGAAAGGTAAACTAGTACTAGGGGCCGGTGATTAGTCATAGATAACTATTATAATGGACTCAATTTATTATAGCCTAAGAGGTTATTGGAGGCGAAGAGCAGCGATTAGTAAACTTGCTGATGCAGCATGTTGCATGTTCTGTTGGTGCAGATTGGTTATCACGACAGACAATTTTGGGAAATTTATCTACCACCACCTAAAAAAGTTCTGTACGCATACTTTGATGTCGGTACTCCCAATGAGGTTCATCAGGCAGATATTTTATTTTTACCACATGATACTATTAAAACTGGTAGACGTCAATCGCGCACATACAAATACGCGTTGACTGTCGTTGACGTTGCCAGAAGATATAAAAGAAGCAGAACCACTATCAACAAAGACAGCAATTTAAGTTGCATCTGCATTTGAACAAATTTATGAACGTGGCGGCTGCGATGACCACAGTTGGTACGGGTTGATCATGGCAAAGAATTGCTTGGTGCAGTAACATCGCTGATGCAAACAACATAACGTCAAAATCAGAGGAGGGCACACAGGAATTCATCGCGATCACGCAATTGTTGAGCGATTGAATCGAACACTTGCTGAGAGATTGTTTGGATGTAAGTATGCGCAGGAAATATCCCTGAACAAAGTCCAGGCGGACAAGAGATCTCGTGAATGGGTTGCAAGACTACCAAGTGTGATAGCTGCGTTAAATAATGAAGTTACTCGTGGAATTTATATGACCCACATCAGTGCAATCTCGAAGAAACACATACCATTCAAGCGACATGATTCTTTCTCAAACAAACTAGTACTAGGTAATGTGACTGTCAGAGACTTATATGAGCCGGGGGAGCTTGAGGGAGGTGGTAAAAAAGAGCGACTGACCCAGTGTAGAGTAACCACATATAAAATGTCCAGTGTGGTAAGATCCCATGGTAGACCTGCAATCTACAAACTAGATTCAACTGCACCTCAACGTGGATTTGTACGTGAACAATTACAAGTAATTCCTGAAGATACACAATTACCACAGTCTTCACTCTTGTAAAGTGTTACGTATCGGCTCGTTTAAAGTAACATAAAGAAAAGAGTGACGACAACAAGCTTTGTAAATTTTAACAAAAATAATTTATTTCCCTAGAAAACATGGTGAAAAGGTGAAAATATGAAACAAGACTTACGATTTATGAAGAAGATCCAAACATTTGTCCTAAAATTGTGAAAAACACATAAGTTCTGTGAATGAACAGTTCTAATTGAAGTAGTGTGAATCTCAATTCCGTTCCAAGATGGTGGATGATGACGTCAGACGAAGGTTTTACACAAGTGTCCAGAATTTTCACTGTGAATCACAATTTGTACTGTTCTGTTCCAGTTTAGAATTAATTTCACTAAATGTCTTTGTCCAAAGCCGGTTTTATAGTTCTCCAGTTAAAATAATTATTATTTAAAAGGTAGATGAAGTGCAGCTATCATCAATAACAAAATACATGTCGTTCTACAGTCGTTCTACAGACGTACGAACGAACAACTCTTTCCAGCACAAAAGAATACCTTCTTCTCAAGGTATTAGAAACTCTATAAGATGTTAAAATGTGACCCCCTCTAAGGTGTTAAAATATGACTCTCTGTGACTATTTCGCAGGTACCTGAGTATTTAAGAAGAACTAAAACGTCATTTCATGTACACGCACGAAGAACACATGGCGATTACGAAATCTCGCCACATCGCAGTACAGAATGCCAACAAGTATTATTAGAAATGACCGTGGTCACAACCAATCATTTACATAGCTTTTGCCGACTGTTTACCTGAATCGACAAACCGACATGCAAAAATCGTGCTCACGCGAGTCACATTTACGTTCTAAATAAACACGATGTTTCTATCAAAATGTCAGACCCTGCGAACATAATCATCATCACAATAATAATTGTATATAATGAAATAAAAATGAAATAGACAGAATTCAAATTTTAACATACATGTAATTAAACTACATGGTCGTAACAAAAGGCTCACTTCTGTGAAGGATGAATCGCTCGACGTCGATTACACTCAGTACAGGTCAGCATCACATTTTCGCGTGTGTGGTCGAGACTACTATTAATACTATCCACAGTAAATTGTCGTGGGTCATTAGGAGAATACTGCGACAACATTACTGTGTTACAGCAAGCAGTGATCATTTTGTCTTTGTTTCAGTGTATTTTTTTTTGTCACACTGCTGATAATCAGCGAATTTTTTTTTATATACATTGCCCTGAGTTTGATTATTATCCACAATGGTCCAGTTATCCAGCACAATTCTCCGTAGCTGGGACATTCTCTTGACTCGAGATACTGCCAGATAAACTAGGTTCGACCAATCTATACGATCATCGACAATCCAAATACTGGTATCACTGATTGTCAGTCCCTGCGATGAATGAATTGTTATTGCATATCCTAAGGTCCAGCACGATGGCCGTGTTAAGGCTTTCTCAACAACATCAATCGGAACCAAATCAATATCATTTAATAAAAGGTTTGTTTCTCATTGGCCCCAGGAATCTCAACATCAATATCTTGCTTACGTGTATCTGCTGGGCGATAACACAATGGCACAGGTGGATCTGAAAACTTTTACTTTTGTAACAGAAATAATCGCTGCTGAAGTGAATCACGAACTATCTTCCGACTTGCAACTATCAAATCAGCAGGCCTCCAAGAATACCAAAAATCGTCGTTTGTTGTTTCTGGAATTACCTTAACATTATCTCACATTGAATCTTATCTGAATGCAGTCTGATTAACTTCTTGAACTCACTCAGCGTCGAATCAAGTGCCCGGTGATCATCAAGTATCTCCTCATAATAATCTACAAATTCTTTCATCCAGTCATGTGGAGATGAGCCGACAAGAGATGGTGGTTGAACATGATCGCAGCACGTGATGACAGCAGTATTCCGGGTCAATAATCAATCATAAAACATTCTTAATACATTCACGAATACCGTGCATATCTCATCCCAGATAATAATCTTAGGCATATATTTCTCACCCAATCGTCCAGGTGTAAACGCATCTCCCTTCGATAGAAAAAAAAAAAAAACTTTGATAAGTATGAGACTTAACTCCTCTTTCTTACATCTCTCTGGCGAGTCGGTGAATTGGAGTTAGTACAATCATGTCAAGATTCCGAAATATTTCAATCGCATGTGTTGCTTTACCAGAACCGCCAGGTCCGTTGAGGTAAACGGTTTTTTGTCTGGCCACAGCACCATATACCGATGGTGCCGATGCTGGTTGTGACATTTGACTAATTTTGTAATGTATCTCAACAGCTTTATAATTAGCATATTCAGAATAACTGAATATCTTTTCATTTCTTCACTCTCCACTCGCACCATGGTGCATCAACGTCGATCTGTAATTCATTTAGCAATCCTGCATTTTTTTACTGATATAAAGTGAATCTGTGGCGACTCTAACTGCTTCCTTAGGAAATCTGTTTATCATCGATAATAAGTTTATCGAAACATACGCTAACATCGAAGATCTTAAATGTGTAAACTGTGGTGATTCATCATTAATGTGGCTCATAAATGTGCCTAGTTTGGTTCTATCTGATAGGATAACATTGTTTCGATCTACAAATATATTTTTCTCTGTTGTAATAGCAATTATGAAAACGAGCTCAGCATCGTCATTATCATGTGCAATGCCGTTTATGATCATATGATGCTCCTTGTGCAAATTTTCCAATTATATTTCTGCCCAGCTCTTTTGCAGGTGCAACTTCATTATGGTCATCCTTGACACTGTCAAGGGCCAAGGTCTCGCTTCCAAGAGGTTTTGGTAGCCAAACCTGTCTTTGTACGCGATAAAACATTATTGCTTCACTCACGGTTAATGATATCAATATCTTTGTATCAAGCATGTATCGCAATAACATTACTGGAGCCGAACCACGTCTTGCACATTCACTATCCCCGGATTTATTGAAATGACGACTAAACCAAACAGCGACAACCGGATGCAGGCACGCCGATTCTATCGGTGAGGATACAAACTCAAATAACTCAATACATGCGAATCCAGTTAAGTCGAAATCTGGCAAGGGTCTATTTATTGCAAACCGAGTCATTTTGTGTGCTGTCCAAATCTTTTAAAATACTTAGCACACGCGCCCATTCTGATGAAGGTTCCGGGGTAACATGCAGCCATATCGACTGAGATAACATCTCCACAATGGTATTCAGTATTCCACAATCCCCCGTGTCCGTATTCGACACAACAGCGTTGTATATCTTCAAGAATTCCGACCGTGTTGGCCTCCACGAATTTTCCTCTTGAGCAAAGTGAGCAGCAAGTGACGGAACGGTGAAGCAGTTACTGAGTAATCGTTTAATAACATCAGTATCGTTCGTGTTTTTCAACGCAATCTTTGTCATCTCTGAAAGAAGAGATTCAGTGCGATAAAGATCGCCATTAGGCTGAACAAACTGATCATAATAGCTAAAGTCGGAACTTTGAAACAGCCACACGGACACAGGGTCACACTTGCTGACATTTCTGACAAAACCGAACACATCACCTCATGAAATGTAACAGTTCGAGTTCGTGGAAATAATGTTACGTCCGACGTCCACGCGAGCGCGTTATGATCAACGATCTCTATCGTAGCTCCCTTTGGTTTATATTTTGATTCGTACAAAATCTCGCCGGTTAGTGTCTTCACCCTTATTGGAAATTTAAGTTCTTTTCCAACTCAGCAACGTTTCTGGTCTTATCTTCATTTTCTCTACCACGCTCTGCCCCCTCATTTACTTGTTTTTTTTTTGCATCTCAGATCTATTAGACCAATCCCCCGTAACGCGTTTGCAAAATGTTCTGCGACTCTTTTGGCAACACAATTCAGACGATCGTTTGCGATCAAAGCTCTCAACAGTCGAAGATCATCAATGCTAGGATTATCATTCAGCGGATATATCGCATAAACAAATGTCGTCACAGTGTATGCTTGTTTATAATGTGCTTTGTCGATACCCGTCAGCATTCTTGGTTTGGAATTTTTACTCAACGTGACACAGAATGACAGCGCGTATGATCCCTGATTTTATCATGGGACTCTGTCTCCCTGACTATTGTCCCTGACTATTGCC
>JAECUM010043071.1:0-26339 GCA_016617855.1 Megalonaias nervosa
ACTTGCAACTAACAAATGACAGATTTTTTTAAATGCAGTTAATCTTAAAGATTATAATGGATTGCCATGAAACCTGGGACATGTTATGTTTATCATCTGATGATTTCTGTATCAACAAATCACTGCTACTGAAATATTTCATTGTCCTTTTTCTCTAGGAGCCTTCTGAAACCTTTGACAGAATTTTGCAAATGCAGCTAGTTTCACAGTACTCCATGGATTGTCTTTGTGCATCTTATTGTTGTTATTTGAAGATTACTATATAAAATAATTTGTGTCATCCCACACTATTTGTTACACAGCATATAACAGAACCTTGTATATGGAACTAGTCCCCCCCACCCCCTCAGTTTTTAATGAATTGCTGTGTAACTGAAGATGAGCATATTGCATTCATCATTTCATTTTCATTCTGTTTTTATTTCAATGGTAAATTTACCATTTCAGGGTCAATTACTTAAGTTTTTTATTGCTTTTTGTTTTGCACTATTTCAGGACAGTGTTGTTTGTTTGCCACCCAAGGTCGCCCAGAATCTAGGATCTATCAACCCTATTTGTGTTTGCAGCAAAGTTGCTCAGATGATTCATTTCATAGATCCAAATACACTCCAAAGTAAGGAATTTTCATTTTATAGGTCCACAGACTTTCCAAATTGTGACTTTGCATTTTACGCTTAGTTTATTGTTGAAAGTTAAGCTTTGCTTGTGAAAATAATTAATTTTGGAAGTTTTCATTTGTTGCATTCTCCTGCCTGTATGCATCTGCAGTAAAACAATTGTTTTAGTACAAACAAAACTACTTTGTTGTGTTTCCATTGAAATGCAAATAATATATTTAATGAGCTTTGTTTTTGCTAACCATAACATTCATGCAGATGCTTGTCTTGACTTTAATGAATATGTTATCCATCCATCTGACTGGCCACTTGGTTGGATTTTCTTTGATGAATATCTGTTATCCATCCATCTAACTTCATCATAGCTAGCTTTTCTTGATGAATGTCTGTTATCCAACCATCTGACTGGCGACTTGGCTGGCTTTCCTTGATGAACATCAGTTATCCATCCTTCTAACTGGCCAGTTTGCTGGCTATCCTCTTTTCCTACAGGTTTTATCACATGATCATCATCAGACATTACCCACATTTGCATTAGGGAAAGGGAATATTTCTAGATATGGCCAAGAAGCTCAATGGTCAAGGTGACAAGGAGGAATTCTTTTGAAATTTTAGATGGGTTTGGATTGATTTGAGTTGATGTTTTACAGCAAAGCAACACAAATAGATTATTTAGTGCTTAGTCATCTGGAACAATTTATCTTGCCAAACGAGACACCACTGTAGCTGACCAGGTCTGATCTGATGGTAGGATTCTAACCCAATCCCATTCATTGCTGAGTCTGGCAAACAAACCACCGAGCCAGCATGGCTTCTTTCGGATGAGTGGTCAGTAATTACTGTTTTGGGGATTTTACAACATTAACTGCTACTGCTATAGATGAATAGAAATATGAGAGTTAAAGATGTTTATGATGTGTTATAAATATTGCTACGGATTTGGAGGACAATAGGTCAAGGTCACAGTGGTCTTTCTATTTTGATTGTGGGGAATTTACCTTTATATTGTGTGTGTTTGGATAGGCATTATACTTCTAATGGGATTCACCTGTGTATGTTGTTACAACTCTATGGTCTTGAACTAAGTAAAAGAAGAAGCAAAACAAAAACTTGACAGGTAATTTAATTCTTTAAGTTATAAAATGAAAATTTAAGAGGAACTTATAATATTATGAATTAAATCAAAAATATTCCTGTCTCGATGTATCACAACAGCACAGTCCTAAACTCCTTTGAATAAATTTCCAGTAATCGCAGAATTATATATTAGTCCAGAGGCAGTAAGCACTTTGTAATTCCAATGAATAATCCAGACAAATGTTTCCTCTCAGATTATAAATAAACACAAAATTAAATATATCTGCAGACTGTTGTTAAAACATGAACATAAGAAATAAGATATGGAATTGTCTGCCTCTTCACCTTGTATATACATGGCTCTACATTGCAGTATTTACCTACTCATTCAGTGTCACCATATCTCCATTGTGGCTTATTTCACAATACCCAACATCGCAAGAGAACCCACCTGACTGAACTATCCACTGGGAAATCACCCCAAACTTGTACACAGGTTCATTATTACAATTTTTTTCAAGCCTCTATCGCTATTTATAGCCTCTATTCAATTACCAGGTATGTGCCAAAAGTGAAAGACATAGTTTAGATATATATAACATATGTACTTAACAGTATGGTCCAATATTTTTCCTACTAACTAGATATGGTTTCATACCAGTTATTCAGGTGATTCAATTTGACAAAGACCTTTTAGTATGTTTGAATCATCAGCTGTCAGTTTTTTCAGTTATATTTAAATGATACATACCAGTGTCTTGTTTAGGGTGATTTGTTTGCCAGAGTTTACAGCGATACAGACATTCTATTGAACTTATCTTAGTGCAAGGCCTAATGAAATAGTTTCCATTTTTATAAGCAAAGTTGGTGTTTTGCTTTTGTTCACTAAAACATGATGATCTTGTATGCATTAACTTTGTGTTTTAGAAATCACAGCCTCTTATAAATGATAACAGTCATGGAAAGAAACAGAACATAATAAACTAGTTTGTATGCTCTGTCTGACTGGTGATTATAGTTCTAATTACTACAGGTGTCCAAACAGATTAATCATTCATTTATAGAGAGCCCATTTTCATCCCACCTGGGGCTAACTCTTGGACAATAACGGCTGTTATAGAGACACCCATTCTATCCCATCCCAACTACCTCTTGGGTAATAGCTGCTGTTATTAAGAGCCCCATTCTATCACACCCGGGGCAAACTCTTAGGCAATTAATGCTGTTATAGAGAGCCCCATTCTATTACACTTGGGGCAAACTCTTCAGCCATTTAACAGTGTTTACTAATTGCATATTTAATTGAATTCGTGTTTTTGGACATGTGCTGATTGGTATATATCTTTAGTCTTTATTTTATTTTTATGATGTGTGTCTGTGTTATTGTACCCAGTAATGGTGCTTAAACATCATCATTGGAATGAATGTTGCATTTGACATTGAGGGTCAGAGTATTGGTTAAATATTTCAAGTATTTCCCATGTAAATAGTATACTTGTTCATTGTCTTTCATTAATCATTAGAAGGTGTCACAAAGGATATTGGGAGTCTTCAATATTCTAAGTCCACTTTGTAAGTATTAACTAGCACTTTCTAGTTCATGTTACAAATGTAGAGTTGTTTGAGGGTAAGGGACGAAATCTGATATATGTCGTAATTATGTTTAATGCCTACCATGTGGTGAAGCATATCATGCTACGGTGTTGTCCGGATTGACAGTTGGCATCCAAGTACTCCACCTTAAAATTACTCATATTTACTGATGGTTTGCACTTGGGGTAAAGAAGAACCCTATTGATTTAGAGGTACAATATTGTAAGGTTCATATCACTAACTGAGAGAAGAAAATCAGCGTTAACACAATAACTTTAGTTTTACAACACATAACTGGACCAATCTTTGTGAATGGTATCAGGGCAGTTTGGTGGTCAAAAGGTCAATGTTCAAGGTCACTGAATGAAGGATAATGGCTTCTGCTTACAAATTTCAGTTATCGACAATGTACCTTCATTGTAGATAGGATGACTTACACTTTGGGTAAGAATGAAGCCTATTGATACTGGGTTGAAGATATTAAAGGTCAAGGACACTGTGACTGAAAAAACTTTAGTTTGAGATCCGAAACCAGAATTTGTGGAGGGCTTGCATTTAAGGTATTGCAGAGGTCGTTGATTTGGGGGTAAGAAGGTCAAAGATCAAGATCGTTTAAGCTTGCAGAAAAATTAGTTTTTACAGAATAACTTTTGTTCTTTTGTCAAATTTTATGGATGTCTTGAACTTCTTGATTCTTGGGCCCAAAAGGGCTTGGTCATGATAAGTCAAGGTAAGAAACTTAATTAATTTTATTTCAAGACTGCATGCATTGACCAAAGACTGCAATCATTAAGACCTGTTGTTAAATAATCATCAGAGTCACCTATGCCCTTCGAGTGCCCACACTGATGATGGGGTTGGCACAAACTGTACCATTCACTCTACTATTGTTAAATTTATATTTTCTATCACAATTTCTTAAACTTGTTAGCTTTAGTAGATTATGAGATGCAAATCACTATATACTGAGACTTCCTTTTTAAAATGTGTATTATTTACCTGCTTTGGATCATCTGAAATTGGAGCCCCAGGTGGCTGAGTGGTTTAAAAGGCTTGCCTTTACTGATCACTGCCATCTCACTTCAGACCACGTGGGTTCAAGTCTCAGGCTTGGCCAATATGGGTATACAAGAAAACTACCAGTAGCTTCCCAGAGGTTGGTGGTTCAAGCTGGGGTTTTCATGGTTCTTCCTCCCAGTTATACTGGCTGCTATATATTGAGAAACAGCATTAAACCCCAAAACAACAACAACAACATTTGAAATTAAGGGATGAAAGTTGATGTCATGTATCACGTCGTGGGTCCTGCCATCAAGATTAGGGATAGTAATTTAGATTTCAGTAACATTTTCTCTTCTGCATTGTAATTTATGAGCTGTTTAAGATAGATGAATGAAATTTGGCGTATTTGTACATTTTCATTAGAAGATGCATTTCATTCAACATTAGGGCCCCAGGTGGCCAAATGGTCTAAAGTGCTTGCCTTTACAAATCACTGCCATCTCACTTCTGTCCACGTGTGTTAGAGTCTCAGGCTTGGCCAATGTGGGTATGTGAGAAAGCTGCCAGTAGCTTTCCGTGGGTTGGTGGTTCTTGCAGGGGTTTTCTTGGTTTCTTCTGCCACCAATTATACTGGCCACCATGTATAGCCTATCTTCGCTGAGAAATGGCATTAACCCACAACAACAGCAACAGTACTATTAAGCATTTGGGGTACTGTCTTGAAGGTCGAAGTCACCAGTATATTTCATGGTTGAGGTTTTTTTCTGCTTTGTATCTTAAAGGTTCTTTGAGGTTCGGGGATGAACCATGTTATTCTTATGGTAAAAATTTTAGGAAGAAACATCAGTGTTAGTGTTACATCCACTACCTCATAAATCTTGCCCCTAACTCCCAGGCATAAAAGATGCGAGCCATGTCTTTTTAGCAAACCATACAAAACCTGCAACAACTAACAGAATTGGTTTGGTTTTACATATGATATCCTCTGCTTTCATTAACAAGAACAGGCTCCTGTTGAAATCAGTCCTTGGTCTTGAAACTGCTGTCCTCTTTGGATCTTTCACTCTAGGGAGATGTAAATGACCCTAAGGGAGATGTAAATGATCCTAAGGGGGATATAAATGACCCTAAGGGAGATATAAAGGGAGATATAAATGACCCTAAGGGAGATGTAAATGACCCTAAGAGGCTCTGAAGAGGTACCTAAGGCAAAGCAAGCATTCAGAAAACTGAGAGCTTATTTTTTAGTATTATAAGACAGAGAAGTGAGGGATGATTTTCCACTGTCATCTTGTATAAATGACTTTATTTGCTCATCTGAGAAAAAGCTAAACCAAGTCCATATTAAGCTCTGGATTGTTGACACTTGCATAGCATTTTAGTGCAATTGCTTCCTGACGTCATCCAGGCTGTGGCATGGAGGTTAGAGATAATACTGCCGAGCTTTTACCTCAGAGACTTTTCATCCCATAGGGCACAGTTTAAGCAGTTGGGACCTGTATTATTAGCAAAACAGGTTACCTTCACAGTGTGCTGATTAGAATTGCAACAATGGGTTATTTTCACTGGATTACAAGATTTAAACATCATCTCCTTTGTGTATGTCATAATCATAGCCTATATCTCAAAACTGCTTCTCATAATCTTTGGGAAGGAGACATCACAATATCTGCCAAGTAACAACCAATCTGTCTCTGCCTGCCTAGTAACAACCAATCTGTCTATGCCTGCCTAGTAACTTCCAATCTGTCTATGCCTGCCTAGTAACTACCGATCTGTCTATGCCTGCCTAGTAACTACCGATCTGTCTGTGCCTGCCTAGTAACTTCCAATCTGTCTATGCCTGCCTAGTAACTACCGATCTGTCTATGCCTGCCTAGTAACTTCCAATCTGTCTATGCTTGCCTGGTAACTACCGATCTGTCTGTGCCTGCCTAGTAACTTCCAGTCTGTCTATGCCTGTCTAATAACTTCCAATCTAGTAACTTCCAATCTGTCTATGCCTGCCTAGTAACTTCCAATCTGTCTATGCCTGCCTAGTAACTTCCAATCTGTCTGTGTCTGTCTAGTAACTTCCAATCTGTCTATGCCTGCCTAGTAACTTCCAATCTGTCTATGCCTGTCTAGTAACTACCGATCTGTCTATGCCTGCCTAGTAACTACCGATCTGTCTGTGCCTGCCTAGTAACTTCTGATCTGTCTGTGCCTGCCTAGTAAATCTACAGATCAGTCAGAAGGGTCACCATCAAATTTATATACCATATGTGCTCACTTTTAAGTAAAATTCAAGTGCAAACAACATGGACCCTGGTCTGCCATTACATTATGTTCTGGCATATCAGGGCCTGTATGCTAGTTCTTCTGATTACTTCTAACAAACTAAATAGACTTAAATTTCCCAGCACATTATTTGACAGTTGGATGTGGTTTACTCTTGGACTCAACTTATAAGTGAGGGGATATTGTACTGAGTAACCTTACTAGAGTAGGTGGGGACCAAATTCAATGAAAATGCATGTCTCTAATATTTTGGAAAATTCTTTGATTAGAAAGTTGACTTTTCCTACTTTTGCTGGTCTTTCTGCAGTTACCATTTGCTTACTAGTGTAGTCTGAGTTCACATCCCCGTTTGTTTGTACCCCCCTACCGATTTCAATAATGAAAACCTTTAATGTGATAAAAAGTGCAAGGAACTTAGTCAATTCATTCATGGATTTATTTTTTTTTAACCTGACAGTGAGTAGAATGGCTCTAACACCATCATCGTCTGCACGTTTCATGCATAACGGAAGTTTTCAGTATAATAGACGGACATGCTCGAGATCCATTTCCAGTTCCTGGACAAGTCCATTTTCAGCAAAGGGGTATGTGCACGACTACAGATGTACATAAATATGTTATCTGCTTCCGATATTTACAATGCCGAATCAAGCAAAGGAAAAGAATGACAACAACAAATTTACCTTTCACGTGGATTTAACAAGCGGTTTAATTAATATGTTCATGTGTGCAAAGGAATATAATTCCAAACTCTCAACGTTATGGAAATTTACGGAATTATCCGGCAGTTACTGAATAGGATGAACTACATCATTATGTTGTCTGATAGAAATAAACTAGCCCTTAGTGTACGCAATATGGTGCCGTGTTAGTATGGAAAGTCCGTTAAGCATGAAAGGTGCAAGGGGATGCCAGAATTAGCACCATCCTCGTCACAGTCAGGTTAGAAATTATAAATCAATGATTCAATTGACTTAGTTCTGTTTATTTTTTTATCACATTAAACCTTTTCATTATTGAAATCGGTAGTGGGGTACAAACAAATGGGGATGTGAACTCAGACTATAGTCATATTATCTTCCCACTTTACTTGGAGACATGATGGTAAGTCACTATAAAACTCACCTAAAAGGTCAAAATAGCAACTTTCACAATTTAGAAAATAATCAGTTTTCATTTATTCCATTATTTTGTTAATATTTTAATTGTATGATTTGTATTGCTTGGAAAGTAAGGAAAACAACTACAGATATATCCCCCTAAAGCAAGATATTCGTCAAATCTTTTACATATGTGAAAGAAGGTTACTTGTAGGATAGTGCCAGCCTTTTTCATAGACCCATTGATATTGAAAGGTTTTGTTTTTGAGATTTATTACTTAAATAGAAAAATGAATAAATTCAAAGTCAGTATTCCTAAGGATTAAAACTTTTCAAATGGGCAATATATGTATTTTAGCCACCAAATTTATGGAAGTATTCATTCTAACAGTTGCTGACATGAGTGGGCACACCTATTGGAGAGCACCATTCACCCAGCTGTGTTCCCCAAAACAACTGACAGAGTACATGGTGATGCAGGTTGACATTGTTTCAGAAAAAGACAAACCTCACAAAATTCCATCTTCCACTAAGGTAAGCTACACCTTCTTTTCTCTGCTTGTCTAGAGAGTAGATGCATTGGAAATTCATGAGAAATGATACAACTTACAGTCAGCACTGGAAATTAAGGAAAAATGGTACAAATTAGAGTCAGCATTGGAAATTAGGGAGAAATCAACCTGCCAACTCTTACGATTTTGCTGTAAGTCTTACGAAAATTACCCTCAAAATACAGACTTACTGTATACAAGCAAAAATTACGGAAAAATTATCATTGCCAAAAAATCCGGATAATTGGTTCATCTATGTTTTATTTGGAGCCGGGTTTCATATTAGAATTAGTGAAATTAGTTAGGGAACCAGACTAACTTAGAGCAGCACCTCAGATGCTTTAAACTGCACCTATTTGTTCATGCGAAGCATCTGCGTGATCAAAATGTTGATTATAGAATTTGTTTAAAAATTGCATCCCGAAAGTGATGCATGTTTAAGATGAAAGAGAAAATAAGCCTCTAGAAAAGTGTTAATAATCAGCACAGAAGAATAAAAAGGAATATTCAGATTCTTGTGAATAAAAGATGGAAAGGACACAATTATGTTTATCAGACATCACGTGCCAATTTGAGAAAGTCTCGTGGCGGGAGATATGATTGCCGTTGTCATATGAAATGGAAAAAGATTTCCAAGAATTACGTCAAGTTGAGAGATAGCAACAATCCATTGAGTTGCATAGGGTTTGGAACTAAAGTTTGTTCAACAATACTATTGGTAAATAAGGTCTACGTGTACTTTACAACTTTTCGGTTGAACATATTGTTATCGTCGCTATGTCGAACTTTTAATTATATTTTCCAGCTTTACAACAGCAGTTATTGATATTTTGTTACACCTTACTGAAATACTGATCAATCTTCCGGAAAAAAATCAGATCCCTTTTCTGAGACGGACTCGTTTGGGTTGGCAGGTCTGAGAAATGATACAAATTACAGTCAGCACTGGAAATCGGAACAAAAACAGTACAAATTACAGTCAGCATTGGAAATTAGGGAGAAATTGTACAAATTACAGTCAGTACCAGAAATTTTGAGAAAATTGTACAAATTACAGTCAGTGTTGGAAATTACGTAGAAATGACACAAATTACAGTCAGCATTAAATCTAATATGGATTTTCTAGCTTTACAAATTATATAATAAAGTGAGTATTTTAAAGATAATCCAGGAAGTGGCTCATTATGTCATTTATAAACTTGTGACTGCTAATTAAAACACATGGCTTGTAATTAAAATATGTGACTACTAATTAAAACAGGAACTAAGACTAACATTAAGACTAGGAAAAATTGGTATTGCAATGAAAGAACACTATATGAATATGTTATGCTGATATCCAAGAACAGGGTTATGCCATTTGAATAGGTCATGCTGATACCCAAGAACGGGGCAATGCCATTTGAATAGGTCGTGCTGATATCCAAGAACAGGGCTATGCCACTTGAATAGGTCAAGCTGATATCCAAGGGCAACCTATGCCATTAGAATAGTCCATGCAGTTATTCAAGTGCAGGGCTATGCCATTTGAATAGGTCATGCTAATATCTATGGTCAGGTTTTTGCCATTGATTAGGTCATTCTGATATCCAGGGGCATGGCTGTGCCATTTGAATAGGTCATGCTGATATCTAAGGGTAGGATTATGCTATTTAAATAGGTCATGCTTATATCCAAGGGCATGGCCTGCAGCGAGCCAATGAATAGGGCATACTGATCTCCAAGGGTAGGGCTATGCTATTTGACTAGGTCATTCTGATATCCAAGCGTAGGGTTATGCCATTTGAATAGATTGTACTCGTATCCAAGGGCAGGGCTATGCCATTTGAATAGATCATGCTGATATCCAAGGGCAGGGCTATGCCATTTGAATAGATCATGCTGATTTCCAAGGGCAGGACTATGCCATTTGAATAGGTCATGCTGATATCCAATGGCAGGGCTATGCCATTTGAATAGATCATGTTGATTTCCAAGAGCAGGGCTATGCCATTTGAATAGATAATGCTGATTTCCAAGGGCAGGGCTATGCCATTTGAATAGGTCAAGCTGATTTCCAAGTTCCAGGCTACGCCATTCGAATAGGTCATGCTGACTTTCAAGGGCACGGCTATGTAACTGGAATAAGTTGTGCTGATATCCAAGGACAGGGCTATGCCATTTGTATAGGTTGTGCTGATATCTAAAGGCATGGCAGTGCAGTTTGAATAGGTCATGCTGATATCCAAGGGCATGGCTATGCAATTTGAATGTACCTGCAGGAAAGGGAATGCACTTTTAATTTTTTCCAGTAGGAATGAGACCTGAACTAATACTTTTCTTATAGAAGCAACCTTGAAAATAGTGATGCCTACTCCTTCCACCTCCATTTAGATTTAACCCTTTCAACACTACAGACCGATAAAGCAGTTCTGGAACAATAACTCCCACTCAACACTGTAGACCGGTATTCCGGTCTCTCATGCCTGTCTCGTTTTGGCGATAAATTCTCTGATTGGTCAATATCTGGGATTCCCCTATAGTAAATATTTAATTTGTACATTGATTCATTTGCATACTATTTGGATACATTCGGACTTTAAGGTAGGTTCTTTACAATAAAGGGGGATTTTCCAATCTATAAATGGAAATCTTTGAAGTCGCCTAAGTACATCCCAAATGGCGGACTTGTCTGATGATGAATCGGAATTATCTGGGGACGAAATAGTTGAAAATATCAGCAATTTTGATCTTGTAAAGATAAATCAAGAAGAGAGGGAACGTATACAACAGGAATGGTGTGATATTATTGGTAATAGTGATGACAATGAGGAATTTGAAGGTTTTGAACCGACCGATGTGTACGAGACACCTGAAATTTGTCAGTGGACAAAATCTCCATCGGAATGTAATATTCACACATTTTCCAAATGTGTAGGTCCAACACAAGTATTTGATGGATCAGGAACACCTCTTGAATATTTTCAGCAATTTTATAGCGACGTTGTGTTTTCAGAAATAGCAAGATTTACAAATACCAACTCACACCTGAAGCAAGAGACTGACCCAAATCAACACAAAGGTATTTGGACTGATGTCATGTTATTAGAAATAAAGGCATTTTATGGCCTGTTGATATTGATGGAAGTTATGAAATTCGACAGAGATGAACTGTATTGGTATAAAAGTGAGAAATTCTGGCCTGTTGGATCAAATTTCAGAGAAATTATGTCACGTGACAGGTTTGTCCAGGTAAAACGCTACCTGCATTTCAGTGATGAAACCAGTCAAAATCTTCAAGGTGACAAATTGCACAAAATAAGATTCATATTAGACCACTGTTGTCGGCAATTCAAGTCAGAATATGTTCCAAGCAGAGAAGTATCTGTGGATGAAGCCATGGTACCATTTAAAGGTAGACTTGGAATCAAACAATACATGAAAGACAAACCTCTCAAGTTTGGCATCAAGTTATGGGTGGTTGCAGATGCAGTGTCAGCATATTGCTACAATTTTGAGATCTGCCTTGGGAAAAATGGAACTCTTGTGAAAAGAAATCTAGGTTTGGCATCCAGAGTAGTTATTGAACTAACAAAACCTTTGCAAATGAAAGGCTGTGTCATGTACACTGACAATTTTTACACCAGTCCTCAGTTAGCAGATTACCTTTATTGCATAAATACCTACCTTTGTGGCACAGTGTGCACAAATCGAAAGGGATATCCAAAGGACTTAGTCTTGTCAAATGCAGTAGCAAGATGCCTAGCCAGAGGATCATCAGAATGGCTCATGTGTGGTCCATTACTTGCATCTTATTGGAAGGACAACAGAATTGTATACTACCTGTCATTTTTCCATGCACCTGTTGAACCTGGTTTGACCACAGCACGGAGAAACAAAGATGGGACTGAGAACAAGCTTCCAGCAACACCATCTGTGCTTGCCTGTGCACAGTACATGGGAAGAGTAGACAGGCTTGATCAGAATACAAGGACAAATCGTTCAAGAAGTCTATGCGGTGGTACCAAAAAGGAGAAGCGAAGTTGCAGGAGCTGTCATTGTACAATGCCTTTGTCACTGAGGGAACTGTCATTGATCATAATCCTCCTAATAAAAGGAAACGGGACTTGCTGTCATTTCGTCTTGATGTTGCTCATGCACTTATTGGAACATCAGGTCCAAATGCCCTTTCAAGCGTACCAGAAGTGAAAGCAACAATGACAGTAGACTTCAAGACAAAGACCATTGGCCAACAAGTGCATGTGGATCAGACAGATTGTGCACTGTATGCAACAAGAAACATCGCAATTATTTGGCAAGCCACCCTGGTACATCATTGAGGGATAATCCTTACAAAAGGACCAAAACAACAATGGCTTGTGAGAAGTATGATGGTCACCTGTGCTGCAATGCTTGCAGCACTTGCTTTCGTGACTATCCCACAAAAGTATACTTCTGGCAATGATATTTGTACCTGCACAGGTGTGCATGTACATGTAGATGATGTGTTTGCCAAAGAACTGCCCTGGATTTTTGCTAAATTAATCTGGTTCACAGTCAAAACATGTGTTTTATTTCATATTTATTTCCACTGAAATGAACATAAAACCTTGTATACTTCAGGTTTTAAATACCTGTAGAAATATTGTTAATACACCTTTGGATTTGCTTGAATTTTGAGATAACATTGCAAGCCAAGATTTTAAGAACACCACAGTGGATCAAAAACAAACCTCATCTTACTCTTCATTTTATAGAGAATACAGTGAAATTTACCTTTAACTTACCTTTTGTTTTAAACGCCTTAGACCACTTGATAACCTGAGCCCCATTGTTTTCTTTTGATCATTATTTTCCCCCACCCCCAAATCAAACTGCTTACCTTAATACCCAGTTTAGAGGATCATATTTTATACTTAATTAAATCAGCCACCAAATCTCTTTTGGTATTGCTATATGGTTTATGGTCTGATCTCACCAATTCATAAACTCTTTATTTATTTGAAACAGTTCTGTCCACACAAAATTACATATGTCAGTCAATTTTAGATACATGCTAGAATTTCTCATGGTTCCAGAGCTGCAGCTTATTAAAAGGGCCATTCAGCCATCTGTACATCAAACTTCATATCAAATCTGATGTTTGGCTGCTTGAAAGCCATGTGGAGTTAAACGTACCTATCTCCACTATTACAGTTTCAATTTCTTTGATTATATCAGAAGATAATTGGCTGCTCTGTCAATACTGAGGAATAAATAAGATGCAACTTTGCTCATTTGAATAGGTCATGCTGATACCCAAGAATGGGGCAATGCCATTTGAATAGGTCGTGCTGATATCCAAGAACAGGGCTATGCCATTTGAATAGGTCAAGCTGATATCCAAGGGCAACCTATGCCATTAGAATAGGCCATGCAGTTATTCAAGTGCAGGGCTATGCCATTTGAATAGGTCATGCTAATATCTATGGTCAGGTTTTTGCCATTGATTAGGTCATTCTGATATCCAGGGGCATGGCTGTGCCATTTGAATAGGTCATGCTGATATCTAAGGGTAGGATTATGCTATTTAAATAGGTCATGCTTATATCCAAGGGCATGGCCTGCAGCGAGCCAATGAATAGGGCATACTGATCTCCAAGGGTAGGGCTATGCTATTTGACTAGGTCATTCTGATATCCAAGCGTAGGGTTATGCCATTTGAATAGATTGTACTCGTATCCAAGGGCAGGGCTATGCCATTTGAATAGATCATGCTGATATCCAAGGGCAGGGCTATGCCATTTGAATAGATCATGCTGATTTCCAAGGGCAGGACTATGCCATTTGAATAGGTCATGCTGATATCCAATGGCAGGGCTATGCCATTTGAATAGATCATGTTGATTTCCAAGAGCAGGGCTATGCCATTTGAATAGATAATGCTGATTTCCAAGGGCAGGGCTATGCCATTTGAATAGGTCAAGCTGATTTCCAAGTTCCAGGCTACGCCATTCGAATAGGTCATGCTGACTTTCAAGGGCACGGCTATGTAACTGGAATAAGTTGTGCTGATATCCAAGGACAGGGCTATGCCATTTGTATAGGTTGTGCTGATATCTAAAGGCATGGCAGTGCAGTTTGAATAGGTCATGCTGATATCCAAGGGCATGGCTATGCAATTTGAATGTACCTGCAGGAAAGGGAATGCACTTTTAATTTTTTCCAGTAGGAATGAGACCTGAACTAATACTTTTCTTATAGAAGCAACCTTGAAAATAGTGATGCCTACTCCTTCCACCTCCATTTAGATTTAACCCTTTCAACACTACAGACCGATAAAGCAGTTCTGGAACAATAACTCCCACTCAACACTGTAGACCGGTATTCCGGTCTCTCATGCCTGTCTCGTTTTGGCGATAAATTCTCTGATTGGTCAATATCTGGGATTCCCCTATAGTAAATATTTAATTTGTACATTGATTCATTTGCATACTATTTGGATACATTCGGACTTTAAGGTAGGTTCTTTACAATAAAGGGGGATTTTCCAATCTATAAATGGAAATCTTTGAAGTCGCCTAAGTACATCCCAAATGGCGGACTTGTCTGATGATGAATCGGAATTATCTGGGGACGAAATAGTTGAAAATATCAGCAATTTTGATCTTGTAAAGATAAATCAAGAAGAGAGGGAACGTATACAACAGGAATGGTGTGATATTATTGGTAATAGTGATGACAATGAGGAATTTGAAGGTTTTGAACCGACCGATGTGTACGAGACACCTGAAATTTGTCAGTGGACAAAATCTCCATCGGAATGTAATATTCACACATTTTCCAAATGTGTAGGTCCAACACAAGTATTTGATGGATCAGGAACACCTCTTGAATATTTTCAGCAATTTTATAGCGACGTTGTGTTTTCAGAAATAGCAAGATTTACAAATACCAACTCACACCTGAAGCGAGAGACTGACCCAAATCAACACAAAGGTATTTGGACTGATGTCATGTTATTAGAAATAAAGGCATTTTATGGCCTGTTGATATTGATGGAAGTTATGAAATTCGACAGAGATGAACTGTATTGGTATAAAAGTGAGAAATTCTGGCCTGTTGGATCAAATTTCAGAGAAATTATGTCACGTGACAGGTTTGTCCAGGTAAAACGCTACCTGCATTTCAGTGATGAAACCAGTCAAAATCTTCAAGGTGACAAATTGCACAAAATAAGATTCATATTAGACCACTGTTGTCGGCAATTCAAGTCAGAATATGTTCCAAGCAGAGAAATATCTGTGGATGAAGCCATGGTACCATTTAAAGGTAGACTTGGAATCAAACAATACATGAAAGACAAACCTCTCAAGTTTGGCATCAAGTTATGGGTGGTTGCAGATGCAGTGTCAGCATATTGCTACAATTTTGAGATCTGCCTTGGGAAAAATGGAACTCTTGTGAAAAGAAATCTAGGTTTGGCATCCAGAGTAGTTATTGAACTAACAAAACCTTTGCAAATGAAAGGCTGTGTCATGTACACTGACAATTTTTACACCAGTCCTCAGTTAGCAGATTACCTTTATTGCATAAATACCTACCTTTGTGGCACAGTGTGCACAAATCGAAAGGGATATCCAAAGGACTTAGTCTTGTCAAATGCAGTAGCAAGATGCCTAGCCAGAGGATCATCAGAATGGCTCATGTGTGGTCCATTACTTGCATCTTATTGGAAGGACAACAGAATTGTATACTACCTGTCATTTTTCCATGCACCTGTTGAACCTGGTTTGACCACAGCACGGAGAAACAAAGATGGGACTGAGAACAAGCTTCCAGCAACACCATCTGTGCTTGCCTGTGCACAGTACATGGGAAGAGTAGACAGGCTTGATCAGAATACAAGGACAAATCGTTCAAGAAGTCTATGCGGTGGTACCAAAAAGGAGAAGCGAAGTTGCAGGAGCTGTCATTGTACAATGCCTTTGTCACTGAGGGAACTGTCATTGATCATAATCCTCCTAATAAAAGGAAACGGGACTTGCTGTCATTTCGTCTTGATGTTGCTCATGCACTTATTGGAACATCAGGTCCAAATGCCCTTTCAAGCGTACCAGAAGTGAAAGCAACAATGACAGTAGACTTCAAGACAAAGACCATTGGCCAACAAGTGCATGTGGATCAGACAGATTGTGCACTGTATGCAACAAGAAACATCGCAATTATTTGGCAAGCCACCCTGGTACATCATTGAGGGATAATCCTTACAAAAGGACCAAAACAACAATGGCTTGTGAGAAGTATGATGGTCACCTGTGCTGCAATGCTTGCAGCACTTGCTTTCGTGACTATCCCACAAAAGTATACTTCTGGCAATGATATTTGTACCTGCACAGGTGTGCATGTACATGTAGATGATGTGTTTGCCAAAGAACTGCCCTGGATTTTTGCTAAATTAATCTGGTTGACAGTCAAAACATGTGTTTTATTTCATATTTATTTCCACTGAAATGAACATAAAACCTTGTATACTTCAGGTTTTAAATACCTGTAGAAATATTGTTAATACACCTTTGGATTTGCTTGAATTTTGAGATAACATTGCAAGCCAAGATTTTAAGAACACCACAGTGGATCAAAAACAAACCTCATCTTACTCTTCATTTTATAGAGAATACAGTGAAATTTACCTTTAACTTACCTTTTGTTTTAAACGCCTTAGACCACTTGATAACCTGAGCCCCATTGTTTTCTTTTGATCATTATTTTCCCCCACCCCCAAATCAAACTGCTTACCTTAATACCCAGTTTAGAGGATCATATTTTATACTTAATTAAATCAGCCACCAAATCTCTTTTGGTATTGCTATATGGTTTATGGTCTGATCTCACCAATTCATAAACTCTTTATTTATTTGAAACAGTTCTGTCCACACAAAATTACATATGTCAGTCAATTTTAGATACATGCTAGAATTTCTCATGGTTCCAGAGCTGCAGCTTATTAAAAGGGCCATTCAGCCATCTGTACATCAAACTTCATATCAAATCTGATGTTTGGCTGCTTGAAAACCACGTGGAGTTAAACGTACCTATCTCCACTATTACAGTTTCAATTTATTTGATTATATCAGAAGATAATTGGCTGCTCTGTCAATACTGAGGAATAAATAAGATGCAACTTTGCTCATTTGAAATGGTTGTTTTGTTGTAGTGACTTGAGCACTGGTGGATTTGTCATGGGACTGTCAGATGATGAATATCCCATCAGATGACTTTTGTCATGGTTCAACAACATGTCAGATTACAAAATAGACAGATAATTTGACAGTGCTTATGTCCGATTACAAAATAGATAATTTGACAGCGCTATGTCAGAGCAGTTTGAGTTTACAAAGTAAAATTAGTACATTTTAAGTTTTTGGAGACTCTTTATTATTGAACAGCTAAAACAAATTCTCTAAAGATGTTTCTGATCCTTCATTTACTTGTCTCAGGGTGAAAGCTTTTTTGTGTCATGTGAAATTAAAATATGATTATATCTCTTGCCATATTTTTGATGATTAGTGACATGTTTTGATTGAACTTTTAATCAATCTTACTTTCCATACATAGAAATTGCCCCATCTAAGGAGGAATAAATCACTCAGTATTACATGTGTAGGACGGATATTTTCACCTACAGAGTTGATGTTCCTGCTTGAACCAATACAGTCACAACCTCTTGCGATCAACAATAATTTCAGTTACATGGGGGAATAGAATATCTGTTCTTTAATTAGATTGCCAATATCAGTATATTCATTTCAGTTCTAAAGATAATGCTTTGCCTGTTCACAGCAGAGAAATTTTGAAATATTTGTTAATAGTACTTTTGGAGAATATAAAATGTAATGTTGTTTTAATTATTCAGCTAATAAATTCAGTACACCACTTACAGTTGAATAGACACAGAATTAAAACCACCAGAACGTTATTTATTTACTGTCTTGTTTATTGTAGCAGCAAACTGATCTAGTGTAAAGTACCCGACACACAAACAACAAATATTTATCTCATCCAGGCATAAAACCTATTGATAAGTAGACTTTTCTATTTTTAGCACATACTAGCTGACCTATGGGTTGCCAGGATGAGTGACCTTGGAGTCAATGACCAGCAGTATTTCTGTCGCACACATCTTGGACACTTGCTTAATGCTGGAGATACAGTGCTGGGGTGAGTATAGGCTTGGACATGTGAGAAAACTTTTTTATGTTAACATTTGACAATAGGTAGGTCATCAAGATAGTGGTGACATTTGACAATAGGTAGGGGATTAAAATAGTGGTGACATTTGACAATAGGTAGGGGATTAAAATAGTTGTGACATTTGACAATAGGTCTTGGATTAAACTAGTGCTGACATTTGACAATAGGTCTTGGATTAAAATAGTGGTGACATTTGACAATAGGTAGGGGATTAAAATAGTGGTGATATTTGACAATAGTTAGGGGGATTAAAATAGAGGTGACATTTGACAATAGGTAGGGGATTAAAATAGTGGTGACATTTGACAATAGGTAGGGGATTAAAATGGTGACATTTGACAATAGGTAGGGGATTAAAATAGTGGTGACATTTGACAATAGGTAGGGGATTAAAATAGTGGTGACATTTGACAATAGGTAGGGGATTAAAATAGTGGTGATATTTGACAATAGGTATGGGATTAAAATTGTGACATTTGACAATAGTTAGGGGGATTAAAATAGTGGTGATATTTGACAATAGGTAGGGGATTAAGATGGTGACATTTGACAATAGGTAGGATGTAGAAATGGTGACATTTAACAACAGATAGGTCATCAAGGTAGTGGTGACATTTGACAACAGTTAAGAGGTTAAAATCGTGACATTTTATAATAGGTAGGTCACCAAGATAGTGGTGACATTTGACAGTAGGTAGGGGATCAAGATAGTGGTGAGTATTGACAATAGGTGAGCGGATCAGGATAGCGGTGACTATGGCAATAGGTGAGGGGATCAAGATAGTGGTGACATTTGATAATAGGTAGGGATCAAGATAGTGAAACATTTGACAATAGGTGGGGGATCAACATTGTGGTGACATTTAACATTAGGTAGAAGATGGTGACATTCCTCCTTCTTGGTGTTTATAATATGAACAATAAAATTTAGGTTTCAAACACTGCTTTTCCTTTGGATAGGGACATTACAGTGCATTTAATAGTAATATTACATAACATATCTGTTAGATATAAAGATTGTTAGAATTCTTAAACTAGTAATTATAATTTGAAGAGTGCCCTAAGTGGTTAGAGCATCTGCCTGAGATGCAGGAGGTTGCAGGTTTGAACCCAAGTAAAGTCATACCAAAGACTTATAAAAATCGTACTGTTGGCTTCCTTGTTTGGTCCCCAGCATTAAGAATGGTTGGCCTGGTGTCAGGATAATGTAACTGGGTGGGACATGATGCTACATGTCTGCAGCATGTTGCTTCAGTGCTAGACATCACTATAAACTGCCACACTGCCAATACTGTAGCAATATGACTGACAAGTTTTTAAAGCTGCATTAAAAATCCAAATAACACACACACACACACACACACACACACACACACACACACTTTGAAGAGTTGATGGACAGCTATAGCCACTTAAATAAAACCTTTCTTTAAAGACCACCCCTACTACTAACAAAACATTCACTATCAAGACAGGTGGGATTTCAGTTGCAATTACACACCAAATAATGAACTACTTCATGCATCAAAATAATATTCATTAGTACACAAACTTTCCAGATATGACAGAATGTAATTATTTTATAATGTCCCAAAATATTCAATAAATGATATAATTCTTTTATGGGACCCCGTGTGACTGAGTGGTTTAAATCACTGCCTAAACTGATCATTAGTAATTTTTGAGCATAAATATCTTAAGAGTTCAAACTTTTTGGCAATATCACACTGCCTTCATCAGCAATTGATGTTGATCACATAACTTATGCGTAAGCAGAGGCCAACACAAAACAGGGACAAGGGGTTTGAATTACTTCCCATCTATACCAGTCTCCTTGTATTACGTGACCATTATAAGTCACATGATCAACATCAGTCATGGCAGTGTGATATGGCAGAAATTTTAAAACTCAGATATGTGTGCTTTGAGTAAGGGAAATTATTAATGATCATGAAATATCCAGAGCAAGAAAGCAACCTTTTCAACTGCCTTTACTGATCACTGCCATCTCACTTGAGTCCACGTAGGTTTGACTCTGGCCTTGGTCACTATGGGAATATGAGAAAGCTTGCCAGTAGCTTCCCATAGGTTGTTGGTTCTTACCAGGGTTTTTTTCTTAGGTTCTTCCTCCACCATTTATACTGGCCACCATGTGTAGCCTATCTTACGCTGAGAAATGGTGTTAAGCCAGATAAAAACAAACAAATCAATTATTTCATGTCTCAAAATATTTCATAAATGATGTAATTAGTTTATAATGTTCCAAAATATTTCATCAATGATGCTTATTTACATTCAAGTAATCATGTAAATTCGTTTTTTTTTCTGTTTTGATTAAATTCATTTTTAATGAATACATTTGATTTGTTCTTTGGCATAATAATCTGCCTCCTCTATGTTTGGGAGTCATGGTGACTTGGTGGTTAATATGCTGGATTTGTGACAGAAAGGGTCCAGGTTCAAATCCTACCATCAGATCAGTCTTGTTGGTAATTATGGTGTGACCTTGTGTTTGCTGTACCGTAAAACTCCAAACCAAACCTACTTGTGTTTGCTGTACCAAACAACTCCAACCAAACCTACTTGTGTTTGCTGTACCACAAAAGACCAAACCAAACCTACTTGTGTATGCTGTACCACAAAAGACCAAACCAAACCTACTTGTGTTTGCTGTACCGTAAAACTCCAAACCAAACCTACTTGTGTTTGCTGTACCAGACCAACCAAACTACTTGTGTTTGCTGTACCACGAAAGAGCAAACCGAACCTATTTGTGTTTGCTTTACCGTAAAACTCCAAACCAAACCTACTTGTGTTTGCTTTACCGTAAAACTCCAAACCAAACCTTTCTTGTGTTTGCTGTACCAAACAACTCCAAACCAAACCTACCTGCATTTACTGTACCATAAAAGGCCAAACCAAACCTGCTTGTGTTTGGTCTGCTGTAAACTCCAAACCAAACCTACTTGTGTTTGCTGTACCGTAAAACTCCAAACTAAATGTACTTGTGTTTGCTGTACAGTAAAATGCCAAACCAGACCTACTTGTGTTTGCTATACCATAAAAGACCAAACCAAACCTACTTGCATTTGCTGTACCGTAAAACTCCAACCAAACTTACTTTTGTTTGCTGTACTGTAAAACTCCAAACCAAAACTACTTGTATTTGCTGTACCATATTACACCAAACTAATACCAATCCACTTTATTAATTTTGAAGACATGTTTTGACCTTCATCTGTGAGGTTTAAATGGTGTTTTGTAATATTCTGCAGTTGCTATTAGCATGATTCATATTACTTAAATAAATAAAGTGTTCTATTGTGATTTTTCATTGGAATGCTCAGTTAAAATTGTTTTTTTTTCTTCCCTTGTTGCAGATTTGATGTTGCAAATGCAAACCTGAATCATGCAGAATTTGAGAAGGTCAAAGTGGACAAGTTGCCAGATGTGGTAAGAAAATGATTTTATCTTTGGGTGCAAGAGATTAAATTGTTCATGTGGAGCTCAGGACAATAAGGTCAATAGACACTTTCTGGTAATTAACTTTAGTACTCTGTAACATATTTTCGTTTACTTGGATTCTTCTTCAATATCTGTATAACATTTTTTAATTTAAGCTGAAGTAGAAAGTATTGAGTTACAAACATTAATGCTTTGCAGTTTGAATAGAAAAATCTTATCTTTTTGTGTACCCAGCAGTTACCTTATTTTAAATTTTAAGTCAGTACCTATGATTTTTCTTGGGTAACTCAATTAAATTTCACTTGTATAGCATTGGCACATGACAAGAAAAGTACTTCATGATGACATCCAGAATGAAGGGGTCACTGTAACCAAAATTGGTCAGGTCTGTAACCAAGATTATGTGGCTTCAGTTTTACAAATAGTTTTTAATCTGATCATTAGAAGATACAGCAAAATATTGAAATGTTACAGAAATAATGATAATAAGAGATAAAAATAATAATAAATTTGATGGTGATGATGATGACTTTAATCATCATGATGTTCATGTTGGGTTGTGGTATGTAGATGAAATGAGACCTAATTATGTGTCTTCATTGCTATGTTCAACCATAAATAAAGCTGTTAAATTATCCATAAAGTCAGTTCTTACATTGTCCAAGAAAACATTGTGCTAAGTGGCATCAGTGGTACACGAAATTAAGGTAATGCACATTGGAAAAAGCTGACAACACAAATCACAGACTCTGAACTAGTTAGAATGGGTTGAAATATAATAATCAAGGTTTTGTCTTGCCTGGACAAGTGTTTTGAAATTTGCTGTAGATCTTGGTTGTCCTGGTACAATGATTTTGCATTAAAGTTATATGCAGTTTATGTACATTACAGCATGGGTGCAGGCAAGACAGTTGTGTACATTACAGCATAGGGTGCAGGCAAGACAGTTGTGTACATTACAGCATAGGGTGCAGGCAAGACAGTTGTGTACATTACAGCATAGGGTGCAGGCAAGATAATAGTGTACATTACAGCATAGGGTGCAGGCAAGACAGCAGTGTACATTATAGCATAGGGTGCAGGCAAAACAATAGTGTACATTACAGCATATGGTTCAGGTAAGAAAAAAGTGTACATTATAGCATAGGGTGCAGACCAGACTGTATAAGGTGCAGGCCAGACTGTACATTGTAGCATAAGGTGCATCCAGGACAACAGTGTACATTATAGCAAAGGGTGCAGGCAAGACAAAAAAATGTACATGATAACATAGGGTGCAGGTAAAAAAAACTATGTACATTATAGCATGGGGTGCAGGCAAGACAATTTGTGTACATTAAATCATGGGGTGCAGGCAAGACAATAGTGTACATTACAACATAAGGTGCAGGCAAGACAACAGTGTACATTATAGCATTAGGTGCATGCAAGACAATAGTGTATATTACAGCATATGGTTCAGGTAAGAAAAAAAGTGTACATTATAGCATAGGGTGCAGACCAGACTGTGTATAAGGTGCAGGCCAGACTGTGTACATTATAGCATAGGGTGCAGACCAGACTGTATAAGGTGCAGGCCAGACTGTGTACATTATAGCATAGGGTGAAGACCAGACTGTGTATAAGGTGCAGGCCAGACTGTGTACATTATAGCATAGGGTGCAGACCAGACTGTGTATAAGGTGCAGGCCAGACTGTGTACATTATAGCATAGAGTGCAGACCAGACTGTGTATAAGGTGCAGGCCAGACTGTGTACATTATAGCATAGGGTGAAGACCAGTCTGTGTATAAGGTGCAGGCCAGACTGTGTACATTATAGCATAGGGTGCAGACCAGACTGTGTATAAGGTGCAGGCCAGACTGTGTACATTATAGCATAGGGTGCAGACCAGACTGTGTATAAGGTGCAGGCCAGACTGTGTACATTATAGCATAGGGTGAGCGCAGGACAACAATGTACATTCCAGCATTGGTGCAAGCAAGACAACAGTGTACATTATGGAACAGGGTGAGGCAAGACAATATTATACATTACAGCATGGGGTGCAGGCCAGACAATAGTGTATGTTACAGCAAAGGGTGCAGGCAAGACAACAGTGTACATTATAGCAAAGGGTGCAGGCAAGACAACAGTGTACATGATAGCATAGGGTGCAGGTAAGAAAACTGTATATACATTATAGCATAGGGTGCAGGCAAGACAACAGTGTACATTACAGCATTGGGTGCAGACAAGACAACAGTGTACATTATTGAACAGGGTGAGGCAAGACAACAGTGTACATTATAGCATAGGGTGCAGGCAAGACATTAGTGTACATTATAGCATTGGGTGCAGGCAAGACAACAGTGTGTTCTGCAAGTCAGATGCTGTTTGTTCTTGTTTTGGTTTTTATGGCTTTATGGTTGCAAACTAGGTAACAGAAAGAAGCAAAGCCAACAAGTTTTGTAAAACTTAAATAATTTAATTAGAAACATTATTAAATGAAAATGTAAGAGGAACTTACAGCATTATGAAGTGAATCCAAACATAATCCTAAGAAGTTTTATTCATGTCCATAAGAATCAGATGTTCCAAATGAATTTCAGATTCTCAAATGCACATATCAGAATTGCATTGTCTGAAAATCTCCATTGAATAATTCACAATAGTCCCAGAATAATGTTTTAGTCCAGTGAGCGCTTTGTAATTCTAATGAATAATCTTAATAAATGTTTCCTCTTAGATTATCTAAACACATCTGCAGACTGATTTCAAGATATGAAATGAGAATCTGTAAAAGGAATGAATCTAAAAATGAATCTGCTCAGTTCTCCATTCATACACCTTCAAGAGTCTGTTGCAACTATATGTTGCTATATACCCCATGTGACAAATTTTATTACTCAGTCTAATATTTCAAAATACTATTTATGTGACCCATCCTATCCAATGGGATATAACTAATTCTTCCAAGAACCCACCTGAATAACCTCTCCAATGAGAAACAATCCCAAACACATTAATAGTCTTATTATTAATGTTATTATTAATGGTCATAAACACCTTGTCAGTGACTATTTATAGATCATATGCAATCTGCACTCTTAATATCTTAAATAGAACTTTATACATGTGTAGAAAATTATCTAACATCTTGACCATAGATGGTCATTACAATTTATATTATAGTCATGAATAAAAACTATACATAATATATACATAATCATGTACCAAGGGTTACAAAAAAATATAGATATACTTAACATGTTTTGGGTTGAATGCCATTTCCGTAGCTGCCAACCCTCACGATTTTTGTGTGAATTTCATGATTTTCTACAGCGATTCATGGATTCATGCAGCGTGCAAAAAAATTTATGAATTTCCCAATTCTCAGTTATTTCCCACCTCTTTTCCATCTGCCTCTCCTTCTGCACACCTGCACTGTGCCTTGCAAGATTGCTTGTGCCACCAACACTGATTTGAATTACTGTTTGGCATTGCATCTTGAAAACGTCTTTACCACCAAGGGAAAAGAAATGTATTGCACAAAAGGTGAAGTTTAGTTTGGAATATACCAAAAGTTGGCCGTGTATTCAGCCATCAAATACCAATATACATCATGCTTTTTGCATACCGTGTGCCACAAATTTTAGCATTGGGCATGGTGTGAGGAAGCATATTGGTAGCAAAAAGCACATAGAGGTTGGGAAACTACATGAAGACAACTTTTTCGAGTGTTGGGGGGATTTTTTAGTCTGAAAGATTAGCATATATCGTAATTAGCTTGAGTTCACAGATTTCCATGCATGTGCCGACACTGCTAATCGTTCACTGTTCGACGTTTCATCTTTTGGATTAATACCATTTTGTAATTAAACTATACTGCAGTTAAAATGTTTTCATCTCCAAGGAAAAAGATTTGTGTTCCACAAAAAGTGAAGTATAGATTGGAGGTCACCAAAATTTGGCCTAGCATTCAGCCATCAAACATCGATGTACATTATGCTTTTCGCACAGTAGTGTGCCACAAATTTTACAGTTGGGAATGTGCACAAGTGCTGGTATTGTTGCTTACAATTTACCTGTCATCCATGTACCATGTAGTAATATTATTATATAGTACATGTATGACAGATAAATTGTAAGCAACGATACAAGCCCCTTTGTGCATGTGAAAGAACGATGTGAAAAAGCACACTGCTGTAACACCCCCCAGCAGATTTCAGTTTTGGAGTACTTTAAGCCACCTACCCAAGTCCTGCATGTTACCAATGCTGAAGCATTTGTTTGTGAGCTTGTTGAACATAACGTGTCTTTCTCAGTTGGAGATCAGCAACAGTGATAGTAAAATATTATTTCCTTTATTGCCTCCTTAGAAGCTGAAAATTTGCAACAATTTTAGTCACCAAGATTAACCAGCAGGCAAGAAGCCTGAACTGTTTTGAAAACAAATTTAC